>JAYKQN010000014.1:10622500-10877500 GCA_036785175.1 Eupleurogrammus muticus | reverse complement strand
AGTTGGGGAATTAACCACGTTACAGGATTTAATCAGATTTGGCTGCTTAGGCCAACATTAACACTTAAATATTGCAGTGACTCTCTCACTCTCATTTATTAATGACACAAACAAAGTTGTCCTATTAGTTGTGAGCCCAGGCTGCTGTTCACACAGCACATTCTGGTTGTTATAATATAATGTTTTAATAACAATAACTGTCTTATAAAAACTTCCTGGTAATTCATTAATAATAAGGAAATAATGAATCTAATAACTATTATAACTTTCTAATGATTATCTAATATATAATGATAACTTTCTGATAACTATAAGTAATATTTTTACTTCCAAATAACTATCAATATATAATATACTATACTATATATAATGTGATTATTATAACTTGTAATAACTAATATCTAATGACTAACAACTTTGTAATAACTATCTAATATCAAATATAACTTTCTAATAACTTTCTAATAACTTTCTAATAACTATCTTGATATCTAATTATATTATATTTTTTTAACAAGCAGGTTTAAGCAGTACATCCAAATGTGAAGGATGTGAGTTAAATCCCTCTTTTAACTGTAGGCTGGTTAAATATTCAATATTACTGAGAAACACATCACTACACAGAAGCTGCTCTAACTTCAGATTCAGTTCCTTTTAAATATTTTAACAAGCACGGATTGATTATTGACATGAATGACTTTCATCTTTCTGCTCAATAATCTCATCAAATTAGGTCTACTTTAACAAAAATATTAATAATTCACCTGAAATTAAATCGTAAAACCTTAGTAATTGAATTTTACTTTTTCAGAGAATAGTTATGGTACCCTATTTTTGCAGTTGTAATTTAATTCTTTCCATCTATTTTTTTCTTTTTTCATACTATATTATCCTAATTTGCTATTGAAATTTTGTTGCTGCATCTCATGACACTTCATGTCATGTTTTGAAGTAGTAAAGAGTTATTGTAGTTTCATAAGCTTCTTCTCCATCCTCCATGTTTAACTTTTTACCTTTAAGCGATCAGTTACGCGTTTATCGCTTCCTGTCACGGCTGTTTTAGATGAATATGTACGAATGGCAAATGTCTCATTTCACTAATCGCACATAAGGCTGGCTGCCTCCTCCGCAAGCGACGCACAACCTTCGCAGAAAGGCGTCAATGTAAGGTGCAACATGTTTAGTGAATCAGGCCACTGCGCTGTTAATGTTGATGAGGGAGATGTCTTGTTTCAGCAGAGCTCTCTCTTCTTTCTATAAAACCCCAACTTGATTTACATACATTTACAAATCAATAAAATGAAAGTTCTGCACTCCTACATCAAGCAATTCGGGTTCCAAGAAAACGCCCTCACAATGCAATCTCATTAAATCCGGACTTTTGAATGTTGCGATGTCAGAGCCGACGCAGAAGGAATCATCCTTGTCTCTCTGCCTTTTTTTGTCTCTTTTTCAGCTTCTTTTCACCGCTCAGTCAAAACCCGAGGGACTATGACCGATCGACAATTCGAGGTGATCCTGCTGGGAAGATAGAACCTTCGGGACCAGTACGTCACGCGCCGCCACCGCAGACATGAGGACTATCTTACCAGCCGTGGTCTGGCTCTGCCTTGGCCTGTACCTGGACGCTTTGTCTCTGACCGGACGGAGGACAGAGGCGGGAGGCGGAGTGGACAAGGTGCTCAAGAGAGTGAGACGGGGCTGGATGTGGAACCAGTTTTTCCTGCAGGAGGAGTACACGGGCAGCGACTACCAGTACATTGGCAAGGTAAGAGCTTCGCCTATACCTCCGTGTTCTCAGCCACACGAAATGTTGACACAGTCCCAAAATGTAATTAAGCTCTTGATTAGGGTCATCAGTCAGTTTGTTCTTCTCTCCCAAATTGCGTTATTAATATGAATTTATGCTAAGTTAATCAGGCTTTACCCATTTTCCTCGTGACTCCTGTGGCTGCGAGCATAATGAATTACCGCTGCTAATGATCATTGCTTAACAAGTGTGTTATAATTCAGGGATCATAATTTAATATAGTTTCATTTGAAGATTGAAGAAGAGACACACAAAAAAAACCCTAACTTTCATCTTGTCGGCCTCCATGATGCAACTACTGTACATAAAAACACTGTGCATATTACACAACCTGACACATTAGCATTTTCTACCCCTTTTTCATGTCTTTTTCATAGTGCAGATCTATAAAACATCTCATGCCCCACATTACTTGTAGATCCGCAGTCTCGTTGCTTGGTTCAGCCTGAGAGCAGCATTGATTGGTCAGAGATGGTATTTGATGCAAAATTTCCGAGACTGCGTGAGTCCAAGTCAGAATAATCAGTGTGAAGTCGAGTCACGAGTCGTGAAAAAGAAGACTTGAGTCTGACTCTACACTGATCAAGAGAATGAACGAAATAAAGTAAATAGGGTAAGTTTAGCATTTTGGACCATCTCCATAGCATGTGTTCAAACATAGAGACCATAATTCCACCAATCCCTCCAGTACTGATCTTTGTAGACATTTCTCTCCAACCAGCTCATTTTGACCTACTACTCTCATATATGGACTGGGCATAAATTTGAGAAATGCCTGTATGCTGGATTTCAGAGAAAAATATAAATGAACACAGTCTTTATCGTGTTCGAGATATTGAATGTGATGTAAAAACTACTTAAAGCTGACAAACTGGGTCGTGTCCCTCTGGCGGCTAACACGTTAGCCGTATTAGCTTCATATAGTAACAACTTGTCAAACGTGTGATGTTTCGCTTGTTGTGAACCTCTGCTGCTTCTGGGGTTGACAAAAAATGCAAACGCAGAGAGCAGGGCCTGTTGACACACTTTTTAATCACGAGACATTCTGCACGTGTGTATATACACTGAAGGCGAACGCTGTCCAATACGCCTTTTGAGTGGATGTGCTTTAGAGTTTTATAGTCACTGTGAAGTCAAAGCTCTGCAGTGTGGAGCAGTGAAAGCACCGCTGCTGCAGCTCCGTTTCCTCAAACTGCCACTGTGACAGGCTTTTAGAACAGAAATAATAGAATCTCTAAAAGTGTTCTAGTGTGATGTTTTTTTGCACTTACAACTGCAAAGACTTGTATTGATGTTTGTGAGGGCAGTGAGCAGGGAACATTCAGGACGGAGCAGCAGGGGGCCTGTCAGGAAAAAAAGTGGTGACAGGCAAAGTGAAGTAAATATGTAGAATGTAGTTTTCTCCTGAGGCCATTTTGGCCTAAAAAATAAAATTATGTTTTTTTTTTTTCTCAAATTGATGTTCTGTTTAAACTAGATTTTTGTCTCTAAAAAAACAAACAAAATGAATGAATGACCTTTTTTTCTTTACTGACAAGGTCAAACAAATGATTACCAAAGTGCTATGTGAATAAATCAGTTGTTCAAGAATTAAACAAAAAATAAAATAAAAAACACCCCGACTCTCATTAATGTGCAAAGATTTATTTCTCAATCATTCAAGCTATAGGCCATCCCTAGAAAAAAACGTATAGATGGATTCTTGACTTGTTTGACTTGTTGCGTTTTATAGATTATTTGCTTGTCACAAATATTTATTAAAAAATAGTGTTTATATTGTGATTTATTAGATACTCGTATCAAACTGTAGGAAAGTAAATGAGATAGAAACAAACTAAAATAAATGTAGATGTAACAAGAGTTTGTAGTTTATTTATACATTTTTATAAAACTATAATAGTTAATAATAAGCCTTATTTTCTCCTCTCACATGTTAAATAATATGTATACATATGACTCCTGTGGTGGATGCATAGCACTTCTTTTTCACATCATCATCTCATTGTTGTGAAACGGAGAACATTGAAAGAAGAAATATTGATAATTGGTTCTCTTTCACATTTTTATGAACATAACACACAATCAGGGCAGAGCGATGTCAAACCATTTTTTTTAATTGCTGACCCGAGCTCTGCCGTCTCAACACCAGAATCTGACCAACAAGCGTTTATGGGAGAACGATCGGTTTGTAAAGATGCCTCAGTGGTCGCCGCTGTGTGTCAGGGGTTCGGCTGGAAACGTCGTCGATCTTGTACATGTGACAGGAAGATTTATCATCACCTGAGCGGCGCCCCCAAACGTACAGTATCTCTGGGAGCTTAGCTGAGACAGAAAGTAGGAACTTTGACGATTGCTGCGTGTACATTATGTTTCAATGAGTTCCTGCAGTGGAAAAAGAGGCCAAAGTGTGTGTGTGTGTGTGTGTGTGTGTGTGTGTGTGTGTGTGTGTGTGTGTGTGTGTGTGTGTGTGTGTGTGTGTGTGTGTGTGTGTTAGCTCAACAAAGTTCTAGTTTGTGTGTGCCTGGGGCCATTTTCCTGATATTGACTAAAAGAGCCGAAAATGACTTGGCTGATATCAGACGGAATTGCACTTGTTACTCATATTGGACTTTGTGAAGTGGGCGGTGGTAAATACAGTTGGTAGTGCATAATAATCCAAGTTTTCTGAAGCCAAATGGGCACTCACACGCATACAGGATCTAAACTTTGGCACCTTGACTATACTCCCTCACCCTAAGGTTCCGCAGTTTTCAATCATAAGGCGACAAAATTAAAGAGCACATAAACAGGCTCAACCTCATCCACAACCTGTAACCTGAACCCTGCCGCTGCTGCACAGCAGGAGACGCCTCAGCTACTTTTTTTTTTTTTTTCCATTCGCTCTGCGCTTCGCTTGGAAGATCAGAACATGTTTTTGTTTTTTTTGTTTCCGAGGCGCCGTCGTTATGTTAATTAATAGCTGTAACACAATGAACAACCGTGTCTTCATGCAAATTGCATAAAGAAACAAACAGTTACAGAATGACTCTCAGGGGCTTAATCCGTCAGCAGAGCTGTACATGGAATGACGCTGTTTGCCTGCGCATCATTGCCCTGGTAACAAGGTGTTTAATGTTCAACTTAACTGGTGCAGCGATAGTGGGGAATATTTAGTTATTCTTTTTTTTCCCCGTCTAACTGGCTTCTTTGTTTTAATATCTAGAGGACGTCCTCCTATTAGTGAAGTTAGTGCACAGTGTGGCGTGATGACAGTTAGGAGCCTTTGCTGTTTGATCAGCAGCCAGATGCTGGGAGGTATTACGGCGCTCAGTGAGCTGAGAGGCGGGATGGCGTCAGCACCAGGCGGGGGGTCTGCCTGGTGCTTGAGAAAACGCTTTGGCGACAATACGGTTCAGAGACAGATTAACGGAGACAGGGATGTGTCTCGCGACGGCCTTGGTGGAGTTGGGCAACAGCTGCGCGGCTTTCGTTACCTTCGGATGCACTCTGCTTCACATCCAGCTTCTCTATGTAAGAAAATCTAATATCTGATAATGATTACGGTTGTCAAACAAGGTCATCACCCTAGCCGGATCCACTAACATCCCAAATACACTGTACGGATTTTCATATGCATTCTAAAAGCTTGCAAGTGTGTATAATTGACACTGTCATGATGATTTCCTAAGAATAAATGCTTAAATGACATGGGAGACTAAAGTAAAATGTAGGATATTAGCAAGTGTGGTTAAAAAAAACTATATCAATACATACTATAAATATCCACATCATCATTATAAAGACAATAGTTCAGTATAATAAGTTTGTATTAAACAAAATAAATAATATTCAATTTGATACAATTCTGCTCCCTCCATAAACATCACATTTTCCCTGAAATTGGAGCAAATCATTGACTCAAACAGTCAGACTTTTGACAGACAAATCAAGTTTAATATAGTAGCTTCATTCAGAATTCAAAAATGACAGAATAACAATAGAGAAAAAGGGAGGTGAAACAATCAGTGGCGCTCAGTTTTCATTCTGTGGCGCTGCACCACAGATTGGTCTATATGTGGGAAACAGCGGTATTCATCATGATGCTAACATTTTTTATCCACTACTTTTTTATTTAGATTTCCAAACACGTTAAGTTATTGTACAAAGTATTGGTATTGGTATTAGAAAATAAATCAGTGATATCGCACACTTTCACTATCACAGACAACAGGTATGGCAGCTCTGGCAAGATGGCGCATGCAAATCACAATCAACAAAACTTAAACATAATTGATATGTAATAAATGAATTTGGTATATATTTTGTATATGAATAGAGGACAAAAAAAACAAATAATGAAACAACGTAGGAACTCCTGTAACACGGCCCCTTTGCTGCAGGCTCAGACCGGGCTGATGCTATCACCAAACCTACTCGGGTTTTTTATCGCTATTGTGCGGCCAGGCAATTAAAGCCTTTTCCTCACTGACGTCTCTTTTCGTCGCTATCATCCCGAAAGCCAAGTACATATCCTCCAGCTCTCTAACAGACAGGGAAAGATCGCTAACTTCCTACATCTTGTGCAAGATAGATTGTCCGTTTACAGAAACGATCCTGTGCCCAGCCTTTGTTTTTCTTGTCAGCTATTGTTGAAATGCCAGTAATGAGTGTAAAATGACTGAGTTTTTATCATACAGTCGAGTCAAATCCCATTCCTGCATCCCCCCACCACAGTAAGTTGTGCACAGTTGTTGCTTTTTTTCCTTTTTATTAAAGGTTACACCGGTAAGAGAGCAGGAAAATCTTTCTTCTGTATCTAATGAAAAGGTTCGGGACGTTTTATCCACGGGGAGCGTTTGTCAGCGCGAAGGTAATTATACAAGACTCCGAGAGGCTGGTGGAGATGTGGCTGGTGAAGAAAGTGATGTGGGACACATAAAGAAAAAAAGCACACAGCACAACGCGCCGTGGCAAAATGTCCGCGGGCTTCGTCAGCTCGCGTTAGGTGAAGGCGCCGAGGTGTTGCAGCCCCGCAGACTGACAGATCAAATCAGACCGAACGCGGCTGGAGAGGAAAGGCAGCGAGGATCAAAAGGGGAGAGAGAGGGGGGGGGAACGGGAGGCAGAGTGCAAGGGGTGGGGGGAGAGGAAATGAGGAAGGAAGGGCTGAAACTGAAGAAAGACACGGCTCGTAACGCTCATGAAATCTGGTGGAGGGGTTTTGGGGGTTAGAGATCAGTGATGATTATCTTGCACGCGCTCGTGAGAAACTCTCAAACCGTCTTCATGTAACACACCCGGCGCTTGCATTATCGCCCGGCATCTATTCAACAATTCCTTTGACTTGGGGGGTGAAGTGAATTTTCCAAAATAATCTATCTCAAAAGCTTGAGCGAGGGAGAAGGGAGAGCCGGGAATAATGCGACGTGACGCGTGTTCCAGGGAACGTTGCAGGAGAAGAATTTACATGTGTGAGCCGGGGATATAAAAAATGTTGTGAGCCAGGCAGTGTGAACCAGCCCTACACACTGCAGCATATGTGTATGGTTAAATGTGTGTGGGGGGTGTGGGGGGGTGCGGGTTATCTGCAGTACGCCAGGAAGACCCCCAGGAAAGAAAATTGCTTTTTTTTTTTTTTTTGCTGTCTTTGAAAAGTGATGCAAGTGTAGACGAGTCTAATTATCCCCTCAGTCTCATCAGAGTTGTGCAGATTTTTTGTTCAGAGTGGTTCGCTTGTTCCTGGAATCCTCCTTGACTGGAGATGATTTTTTTCAAAGAACATTAAAATCACTGTTTTACACTGGTGCAATCACATTTTAATCCCGTCGTGGGCGTCCTTTCAGCGCTTGATTCAGCGACGGGTTTGTCCAAAGTTTATCTATCACATGTTTGTTCCATCATGTTTTGTTCATTTTAACCCAAAACTTGATGTTTCTCCTTCCATTTTTTGTGCCCAAACCTGGTCAAACCTTAATTACATGTGCGTATGATGTGAATATTTATTTATGCATATCTTGAAAGTTTGAAATAAAGTAATAGTATCTAAATAAAAAAGTATTTGTGGTTTTAAGAAATGCATCAATTTGATTAAAATGCCCTGATGAAGGTCTCTGTACAACAACCTTGTTCCTAATAAACATTTTCTAATTGCTATTGAATAGTTCTTTGCTCTTCTATTTGTCTATTGAGGAAAAAAATGTTCTTACTGAACTGTGAATAAAGATAACGCTATTTAAGGATTTCCTGGTTGTGGCAAAATACCGAAGTAAAGCTTCGTTAAAATCAAATTGAAACATTTATAAAGTTTGGGATCATTTTAAGCTGAGACACAATAGAAAATCTATTGATATGATATGATATTGATAATTAATAAGTGACTATGTTTAAAGACCTACTTTAATTCATCAATGTAGAGGTAGGCAATAGCTAGAACATATATTGATATTAAAAATGTAATTTTAGTGAATAATCATGATTAATAATTATTTGTATTTATCTATCTATTTATTTTTTTAAAAACAACCAGGAAAACTAAGGCTGAAAATAACCACTTCATTTTTAACTTGGCCTTTTTTTTGTGAAATAATTGTTAAGTGAAACTATAAAAAATATATCGAACCACAGTATATCCTTATTGTATTGATTATGAGGATATTGCAGATAAACTGTATATTTATAGTTTTATTGCCCAGGCCTAGTTCAGCACCTCAACAGTAACCATCCAGTCCTGGAATGCATATGACACAATTGACATTGGCCTCAGCATAGCACTCGATTTACTCAATCAATTGATGGAATAATCAATAGAATACCAGATTACTAGAATAATTGATAGCCACAGCTCTTGTTGTTTCACCAACTAAGAAAACAGCCATGAATAAGCACAGTGTGAACCCTGTTGGAACGGGTGAATGCTGACATGTGTGCAGCATTTCAGAGGAGCTGGCTACACTCTATAGAATCCTAGCAGAAGAACTTGTTTGCTCTTCTTTTTTTGGTTTGAAACACATCTGTTGGGTAACATCGGTGTGAGCCGGCTGACATCAATGTCCACCAAACCAGAAGAATGGTGTAAAAAAAACAAAAAAAACAGACCAAATCAATTCTCAGAGTGGCGAGGAAGGGCAAAACCTTCAGGGTGTTTGGTCAGATCATGTGTTAAATATGTGAAACCGGCAGTCCTCCTGAGCAGAGTTCAATTTCAGAAGGGTTTCTGCATTTTAATAACATCAATACTTCTGAGCGGAGCTCGGACTCGGCTGTTTTTTCGCTCGTGGAGGAGAGAGGAAAGGAGAAGGATGTAGATGAAATATTGGGTACAGAAGAAAATCCCCCTCGTTGACAAGCCAGCAAAACTCCAACAAGGCAGGTCTGCGGATTACATGTTTTTAGGAAGCAGAGGTAATGAGTCAGCAGCTTCATCAAGAATCATTGCAGTGTGCAGAATATAGGAGGGGTCCACCAAATATTCATGGCATTTAAGTGCATATACGTATAGTGTGTTCTACGGGGTGTTTTTTGGGGGAGTTAAACAGCTAAATAAGGTCTGTGGTTAAAACAAGCTTTAAGGATTTTCACGTTGTATTCCATGACATCATTTATCTAATGTAATACTTAGTGCATTTTAGTGTCAGAAACACTAGCAGCATTGTAACAATGGAAACAGTTATGAGTTAGGTTACCCTGTTACTGAGAAGGAATGTCGGTAGGCAACAATACTAGTCTTAAGACACTGTATATCAGCTGTAAAAAAAAAAAGCTGTCCAATGTCCAGTTATTGTATGTCATAAAACAATACAAATAAGTCAATAAAAGAATCTAGTGTCTGTCCATCCTAGAAGAAGGATCTATTTTTTTTCTCATTTCTTTCTTCATAGGTAGACTAGTTTTTCCTCACTGGAGTCAAGGGTCTGAGGACTGGGGGGCAGTGGGGTTGGTTTGTTAGGGTACCGACTGTAAAGCCCCCCCGAGGCCAATCTCTGATTTGTGATTTTAGGGTCTGTGCTAATTAAATGGACTCGACTTGACTTGATGTGGTTCCGACTCCCCAAGTCTCACAGGTTATTTGGCAAACCAGCTCATTAGCATGTGTGGAGACATGGGTTTTCGGAAAAGGCCAGGATATGAAAAAGCGGCTTGTGCAGTGGGGGCCGTCCAGACCAAAACAGACTGCAGACTCTTAAACAGGCAGAGCATCTGCTGTTACCACTGTGTTTATCACACGTTGTCACAGTGTGTGTGTGTGTGTGTGTGTGTGTGTGTGTGTGTGTGTGTGTGTGTGTGTGTGTGTGTGTGTGTGTGTGTGTGTGTGTGTGTTGGGTGGTGATGACAATCCTCTTCAACCTCGGCTGCTGCTGTTTCTTCTCTTTTTTGTATTATTTTAATAATTTTGTCCTATGAAAATATAGGTAGCAAAAAACCTGAGCACTTAGATCTACGGATGTTGGAGGGTCTGACGCTGTCCTGGTTCACCTGGAAGCTGTGATGGATCCTGTCGCCTCATCCTCCGCTTACACCCAAATTTATTACATTTCTGTTTTACTGTTTGTAATATTCAATTTTCCCTGTAAAGTTTCCACCTGCACACATCATCCACTGCAGCCTATCTGTCCTGGAAGAGGGATCCCTCCTCTTTCTCTTCCCAAGGGTTCTTCCGTTTTTTTTTTCCCTGTTTAAGGGGTTTTTAGGGAGTTTTACCTTGTACGATGAGGCAAATCGTTGGGGCAAATCTGTAATTTTTGATTCTGGGCTATACATATAAATTAAATTGAATTCATTAAAAATACTGGATTATTCGACTATCAAAAAAGTTGACCATTAATGTAATAGTTGATTGATGAATCTAGTAAGCGTTACTGCACTATTGATGGGGCCTGGCCTACTCTATAGGCCTCTATAACTACAGTGGGAAGGGAGGCTGATAGTGTTGAGTTGTCCACTCTTTTCCACAATGCATAGTACTTTATGAACCCCTTCATGTGAAATCATCAAAAATCTGCAATATGATTTATGAAAATCATGCCCTTAAACCTAAAAATGCTCCTCAAATAATCCAATGAAGGTTTAAGTTCTTTAGTACTCTCCATACAAAAAGTGCATACAACAATGCTAAAAAAAAACAATATCAGACCCTTATATAAATCCAGAGCCAGTAGCTCCCACCTTCTCACTCTGAAACACACGTATATAATCAAAAGCTTCACCCGAACACCTGGCCTGAAGGAGTGGAGCAGGGCGAACAGCGAGCCGCTTGAGGTCGAGAGATACAGACAAAGACGGGAGGCTTTAGAGAGGGAGAGAACAAACATCAGATCTCGCAGCAGATCCAATAGATCTTTACACCTTCAGGCACAACACAATCTCTGCCTTCCTGCCGCACTCCCTTCATCTCCAGCCATGGCTTTTTGCCTTCAGAAGATTCTTGTTGTGTTTCTCAATCTGTATCTGACTCTTGGTCTTTTTCTACCGTTTCTGTCTTATATAAACCTGTCACCATCATCCAGCAGCCTGTCCATCCTCTTATTTTTTTCCCCCCTTCAACCGAGTACCAACAGGAAGGGCTATTTATAGACAGATGGAGGGAAAGTGAGTTTGATAGTTTGAACTGAAACTGAACAAGCGCAAATGTCAGCGGAACAAATGTCTAGACGTTTTTTGTGATCCGCCGTCGAGTTAATTCTGTTATTGTCAACATATCCCAACAAAACAAAGCCAAGCTTGATTGATTTCCCTCCCCTGAAGATAGCTCATCATCCTCAACTCCATTGGCTCCTACTGAGAACTCATTTTTTTTTAAAGCAACTCCCAGATATATACTTTAGGTTACTCAAAGAAGTGTATTTGATGAGGAACTTTAGCAGCACGTTAATTCACATTTGCTCTAGTTGGTATTTCTGTCAGCAGGATGGTGTGTGCAAGTCAAATGACGTACAGTGTTCTTTTAATGGTGGTGAAGGAACATTGGTGGTGAAGGAACAGGATTAATTGACACGTTACAATCTAGTTTTTCGGTATCGGTAGTGAAACCTTGACTTTTAACCGGCTCCCAAACCATACTTTTCTCCAGACTAATTTTATGTAATCTATTTTAAAAAAGAAAGAAAAAATGATTACATATTATGACACAATATTTAGTTTAATTTTTTTAGCTTCTTGGTGGAGCTTTTCCTCTCTTTCATTTTAGTCAATTTAATTTTGATGAATTCTTATTTCATTAGAAATATTTGTAAATCAATACCATTTTTAAAATAATATTTACAAAACAAATACATTATGAGATAAAACATGAAACATTATAGTAAAGTGACAATACATTTTTGGTTTAAGAAAATGAGATTTAACTGGCCAAAATCAATAAAAATAAACAAAATTAGATAACCTATCTGCCAATGGAATAAGGTCATTCAAAATAATGACCTTATTCCATTAATGATAATGATTTTCTTTAATCACTACCTTGCAGTCCAAGTCCAAAGGCTTCTGGAATAATCTGTGAAAAATCTACATAAATTTTACCAGAAAACAAATATTTGTATCTTTTTTACCCCCCTGGTCACAGCCCTGAGATTGACCCGTTGGATTTGATCCATTATACAGTACTACTACTGTATTTGTTGGGTGTGTAACCCCACATAGTCAATAAGATAAGATAAGATAAAACTTTATTGATCCCACAACGGGGAAATTTGTGTGTTACTGCAGCGTTACAGATAAAGAAAAATAAAGTTGAAGAAGATAAAAAAAACTATAAAAAAATAAAAATAAAAAAACACAAAAAAAAAACACAACACAATGTACAAATTCGCAGAATTTGTTGATCCGCATACACAGTATGCATTATCGACAGAATGGAGAGAAAATGCTAATAAATAGTTAGAAAAAAAGTATGCATAAGCAAGGCATATATACATACATACATGGACGTACATACCTACATACATACACATACACACATATTTGCATATATATATATATGGACATACATATCCACGCACATACCCACATACATAGCTAATGCACACTTAAGGTGCAGGGTGTGTGTGAAGAGAAAAAAAGGGACCAGTGAAAAAGTGACAGAGTGACTACAGTGAGGTTTATGTTTATGTTATGTTATAAAGTCTTATAATAAAGGAGTGACTTTGTGTTTGGGTTTGTGAATAAAGGGAATTTACCTGTACTAAAAAATTGGAAAATGTGCAAGATAATACATGTCTAAAGGTAGAGATTGAAGTCGGACTGAAGTTTTTGTATCCTGCAGTAATTGGCTTGGCTTGTTGCACCTCTCATAACGTGTGTGTGTGTGTGTGTGTTTAACTGCAGCTCCAGTCGGACCAGGACCATGGCAACGGCCTAGTCAAGTACATCCTCTCCGGGGAGGGGGCTGGCAGCATCTTCGTCATCGACGAGAACAACGGCGACCTGCACGCCACCCGCCGCCTGGACCGCGAGGAGAAGGGCTTCTACATCCTCAAGGCCACGGTCGTCAACAAGCGGACGGGTCAGAAGCTGGAGCCCGAGACCGAGTTCACGGTGAAACTCCACGACATCAACGATAACGAGCCTCAGTTCAGCAAAGAAGTTTACACCGGCAGTGTACCGGAGAGGTCTGTCATTGGTAAGGACGACTTTTACTGGACTTCTCTATCATCTTTTTTGTGGTGAAACACTGTTTAATTGTCTTTCACAACGATAGTCATGTAAATGTAAATGTGTGTTTTTTCCCAGGTACATCAGTCATCCAGGTGACAGCTACAGATGCTGATGACAGCATGTATGGGAACAGTGCCAAACTAGTCTATAGCATCAGCCAGGGACACCCGTACTTCTCCGTGGACCCAAATACAGGTACGTTTGGCGGAATCCTCCTTTAAAGGTTCCACACTCTGCACACTTTGGTTCTGACAGCCCTAACGAGATTTATTTATGGTTCTTACGGTTCGGTGTTGTCCACATTTCCTAGATTTTATTTGAAGTTTTGAAGTCCCTAATGAGGTATATTTCGTATTTAAGGTTCCGTATAGTACACATTTCCTAGATTCTTTCTGAAGTTTTGACGGCGCTAATGAGATATGTTTGTGGATTTAAGTTCTGAAAAACATCTCAAATAAGTTTCTTTCCTTTCAAGCTTCTTTCCGCTGCTCTAAAAAAACATAATGTTTTGTGTCTGTTTTATTAATATTATTAAGCTTCCCCGATGATTGGATGATTTTAATGGCTGTGAAAGGGGGGGGGGGCCGTGCCTCTGTGGTTGTGACATCACAACTTCATGAAAGTTCTGACAGCTGGTTTTATGGCACAGTTTCTGAATATGGGTTTTGTGAATTTCTCTGTGGATTGAGAATTTGAAACACAGGACATTACTTATAAACGAGACCTTCTTTTAATTAAACATATACCAGATATATCTACAACCACATAATAATGCAGAACCACATCAGAGGTATGAAGTCTTGTTAGTCAAAGATCTTTTTTTAATTATTTAAAAAATTGCACTGTCCTAACATGTATGGGGCATGATTTATGCATTATTATAAACCTTGAGCTTTGCTTGTGAGAACAAGAAAAAATTTAAGTTAAGGGTCTGAAGAATATGTCTTTTCCTCTGTGACTCCCTAAAACATTTGAGTTAGTAAGACAAAAAGAATCTTATTAAAAAATAGTAGGTTTTAAATATTTATTTACATCCACCTCAGAGAGAACCAGGGCTGTGTTTCTCAGTTGTAATATAACTTTATACAAAGGTTTCCATTATATAGGAAAACTCAGTGTTTTCCAGATTCGACCTTAGCAGCCGCCCTAAGGGAGAGTTTACGACGCACCTTAAGGGTGTCGTAAAACGGAACAGACGTCACATGATGACAGGTGAATCAATTGTCTCCCTCGTGTCAAGGTGAGATAGGGATGAATTAAGTTTTAATATAATTAGCCTTTTCATAATCATGTTCATCAGTCTGATATTGCAGCAGATGAAGCCCTGCCAACTAAATACCATCTGCTAATCCACTTGAGAGTCAACGCAAGACCTTGTGAGCAGTATATACTATAGTAATGGGCACTTTTAAGGATGTAGTGAATTTACTAAGGTGGAGGAAAATCACTCTAGCACGTACTTCCAGTTCAGAGTGATGTGTTTATGACAAAAATGTTGAGCGGTTAAAGTCAAGTCTCTGGATATTCATCCTACGATGTGCTGCTGACAGACATTTTATTTGGATATGTAATTTTCAGAGAACTTCATATTAAACTGTCTATGTTATATTTGCCTGCAGATGCAGGCTTAGGGTCACTTTATTACAACTATCCACATGGAAAAAGCATCATGTTGGTCTAATGAGGCCGAAACTGACAGGATGAGTTGAGTGTTTTGCTGAGAAATATCTCATGGGTGCTTCAGCCCACTCGTATGATCTTCCTCAGTGAAGGTAAAAATGTGAATTAGGCTCTCAGAGGGGATCTGGAAAACAGCTCTGTGGCTTAAGGAAGACCTTAAAGTCCTCCTGAAATGAAAAAGACAAAGTATTTTTAATCCTTTTAGATCACATCCATTGTCATATTGTTGACTCATTTACCTATATTTGCCCCCACACACAAAAAACAACAACAATCAAATCACATTTTCTTCCAGTTAGGAAAATAGCATGTGACACTTGTCATCTTGCCCGGAGCTATTTCAGCCAATTGTATCATTACATCCATCTGTCAATCAAGGCGAGTGGTCCTCCGCAATAGAACGTAAGCTGAACGTCAGACACTGCCCGGATTCTCCTGCACATTTTCCAATGGTCCAATTAAATTCCTCCCATTGTTTTGTCCTGCCTCCATATGGGACAATGCTGAAACAGCCATTTGGTGTAACCCTGAAAATTTGGTAACTAAAATATCAAAAACACATGCAGTCAACTAGTTTCGCACTCTAGGTGGAATAAATATTTTAAAATTATTCTATTTCATATACACCATTTGACATTTTGCGTCAAAACATATATATATGTACATATCTGATAATTGTGGTGTTTACACTTCTTTATTACAGATCCATCATTCAAAGCCAATGTACCGCTTTTTCTTAAACTTAAAAGACAGAGTGTACTGACATTTTATTATGTTCTGTTTGCTTGGTTGTTCCTCTCTGTCTCTCTGATAAAAAAAAATGGTTGCTTTGTAAATGACAAGTTTGAAAATTAAAAGAACTAGTAATTAGAAGTAAAAACACTCTTTTGAGCATCCTTCAACCTGGACCTTGTTTTCCTAACTTTTAGTGTCTATTAGAGTGATAAAAGGAGAAAAGGTTTCTCAATTTGCTCCAGTATTGAGCAATAATGGCAGATGTGAATGTAGAGGCTTCCCTGAATCTTGTGAGAGTTTTGTCTGTGTCATTCTATCGCCAGTCACTCCACATAATACAAAGCTGTTTCACGCTTTAGTTTAACTCTGCAGGAGTTTATTTTTGTAAGTTCTGCAAGTTAAAATGAGTTCTCCCCTTCACAGCACGAGAGGTTTCACAGAAACCCAACCAGCTGCTCCCAGTGATTTTGAAAAAATGCATTGTGTCTTTTGGTCTGAATGTAACATTATGATAAAATTTTGAGCCTGGCTGAGGCAACAAAAAACATAACACGGTGAAGTGGACTGCTGGTACTTGCTCCGTACTGGACCAAAAAGAAATTGCTGCTCAAATCACTTCAGTAGACACTTAAAAATGGATCCATTTGGAAAAATACAATACAATACCTTTAACCTGGCTCCATTTATGTTCCTCCTAGACCATAAAGAAAGAGGAGAGGAGTATATTTTTAATTTACGACATCTGCTATCATAAAATGAAAACATAGCTCGTCTCAACCTTTTTGTGATCTTATGTACTATCTCTGTAAATAAAAAGTCAGCCATCCATTTAGATAATCAGCTCAGTAATCTCCCTCTTTCTGTCTGCTCATCTGTTTCTAACATAAATGAGTCCAGTCCATGGTCCAGCTTACTGCTGCCTGTGGATTAAGCCGCTATGATAGACCTTGTTTTCTGATACAAAGCATTGAAGTTTACAGAACCTTTTTTTTAACTTAGGAACTAATGTCAATCAAAGGAATAGGACTTTTGGAAACATGCATATTTACTTTCGTTCTAATAGTAATATTCTAGTCTTTTTTTTTTAAAGCTGAATATCATTAATAGAATTCTGTATACTACTACAACATCGCCTACCCTGAGACCACCAGTTTTTAAAATAAGAAGATTCATGATCTTGTGTCTTTCTTTTTCTGAAGTATAGTAGTTGCTAGACTGTGTGGTCTCGAGTAATGATTTGGCCCAATTTGTGACACCCATGAGATTTGTAACATTCACTTTAAGATAACTATGACCTTAACCTTAACTTGACCTTACCATTCTCCTTTCAGTTCATCCACTTCAGCATTACCTCTCAGGTAATGATGTGATTGGCCAAGCCTACTTTAGCAAAAAAAAAATAATAAGGGCAAAGTAGAGCATCTCGTCTCATACTTACCAAAGATAAAACATATGCCTACTAGCATCTCTCATTAATTAATGAGCTTGTTGGTAGACACAGTATTTCTTGACTTTGTATGATCTGAAATATAAACTAATGTTCATTGTTTAGTGATGACTATCTTTTATCTCCAAGGGCTTCTGGGAAAAATGTGTGACAAATTCTCTCAATTTTCACTATTTCTTTATAAACCTTTTTGCCCCCCTGGTCACAGCCTTAAAGGAAAACGTGGTACGATCCTCCTAGAGAATGGTGTGTACCGAGATAATAACCTGCTTGGTGACTCCTGGGATCTGGAGTATCTGGCCTTAGCACTGTATGGCAGCAGTTTCTGGGATCTTCATTTGCTTCATCGGGTCAACTTTTAGATCCTAGCCTTGTACCATTGCTAGCATGGTACAAGGCTTCCCTCACTTTAGGCAGGTGCCTAAAGGATGTGCCAGGGTCCCTCATTTGGTGACTGCACCTCCCGCCAGTGAAACATGTTTGAGGGGCCTGATAGAACTTCTTAAACAGCCTGGATTAAGAATTTTAATCAATGGGACCAAACTTTCCAAAGGTCAAGCCTAGAGAATTTTCGCTCCACCGCTTTCAAACACCATTACAGACTTGTCTCGTTTTATCGTCAGAACCTATGTGTATTTGCTGGAAAAGGAAAATATCAGTTTAACAGATGGCAGATTTTTCTTTCACCCACAGAAGAAACAAGAGCCAAATGTGCCAGACTTTTAGTGAAAATCAGCTGTCTTTGCCATAATGTCAATTTAATTAGACACAGCAAGTTCTGTTATTCTTCTGTGACGTGATAGCATGTTGGGATATTTATTTTTTTTTCAGGTGTGATCCGGACAGCCCTGGGACCCGATGACATGGACCGTGAGCAGAGGGAACACTACCAGGTGGTGATAGAAGCCAAAGACATGGCCGGCCAGAGAGGAGGGCTCACTGGGACCACGGTGGTTAACATCAGCCTCACTGATGTCAACGACAACGCTCCCAGATTCACTCAGAGTAAGATAATGATACTGAAAGAGGATAGATTGCATACAAATGATGCAACACTAAGCCACACAAAAACACACACACACACAGACACACACACACACACACATTAATTATGGATTTCAAAAGCAGAGAAACTTGTTAAATAAGAATTTGTTCAGCCCGTGTCTGCACCAGTTTCTCTGAGATTGTTTCAATTAACCTTTAACATCTACTATTAACTTTAAATTGAACAATGCTTACTTGGCTCCATAAATAACAGAAACAGTGTGTAAACAGAAGTGACAGATTAACCAAAATGCCACAGAGTTGATATCCACAAATCCAAAAAAAATCAATAAAATGTTGCATTCAGATGACAGCACAGGCAACATTATATTAAAAAATGAGCACTAGAGGGTAGCTCACAACAAAACACCAGCACATTTTAGCTCACCTCCAAAAAACAGTTGATGCCATGCCATTTATTGAGAAAAAATAACATTTACAGATTCTAGCAGACTAATGGAAATCTGCTCCTGTTTTAATGACACACGGTACACTTGTGAGGGAGAAATTACTTACTATCTTAAGTCACATGGGCTACTCCAATTATTATCAAGTCAAACTAACTAAAACACACAAACCCAAACTGTTGGTGGAAAAATAGCGACATGCTAATTCTTTCAGAAAATATTGGTGGTTGCAAGATTCTTTCAAAAAATATTTGTGAAGATGTTCTCCATAATAAGCTGCAAATATGAGCAAAATAACCATCCTGACTACATAGATACAATCTAAAGAAAGAAACAGAGAGATTACATCTTCTTCTTTAAAAGGTAACTAAATATGTATGTACACTGCATATAGTCCAGTATTGAGTAGAATTATCTTGAATGACCTTATTCCACTGGCAGATAATTTCACCTATTTCAAGTTTTTCAAACATTTTGAGATAAAAAGTCAAAATTTTGAGATAAAAAGTGCATAACAAGCGAGATAGCTCAGCACAATGAAGAAAACATGTTTAATTGGAATATAGTGTACACTCAATGTGAGTCAGGCCTTATTGTTGATACATGGGTCCAATTTTCATTAAAGACATTGATTTGACCATCAATTTTAATGTTGTAAACTAATCTAGTTACCAGTCAAAACCAAAGCTCATCCGTTATTACCAAGTTACGACCTCCCCAGATCCTGCAGTCGACAGTATTGTAATAGATTTTACAGGAGTTCTTCTGAGCTAGAGTACAGAATAATCAAAGTCACATTTTTTCAGCTGTGTTAGTTAAGCGTTGAAATAGAATCTGCCGTCGTCGCAAACTCACTAGAACATGAACAGAGAAACGGTCTTTTGCAAAAAGCTCAGGGGGATGCAAAAGTTCAAGAGGTAAAGTGTGCAACGCCTCCAAAAGTGCGTGACCTTGGAAATATACAGCTGCAAGTGAGTGGGTTTTACAGCTCAGACAACAAATTGGACATAACAGCCAACCTCGGACTTTAAACTATTTACACTAACAAATCCCTATTACATGTTAAATGGTTTTCTAAATAAGATGAATTACTTATTCTATTTTTTCAGGAATGTGAAATGTGAGTTATCACTGTGTGGGTCTGTTTCAATGCACACAAACTCCTACACAAATCCTACATATCAAATGTTGGGTCTTGAGTTGTCATTGATAACATTAGTCTGTCTAGATTCTTTTCAAATTAAAAACTTAGTTAGGGACAGAAAATGTTGCAGTGTTAAGGTAATCTTAATGACTCCTACATATAATACTCCTGTCCATCAGAGCAGAGGTGCCATTCATTCTCAGCACGTTGATCCATTCAAAGTCTGGCTTAAAGTCTAGAGAGATTAAACACAACTGGTCTGAAAGTCCAAGTAACATTAATTCTTCCCAAAAGCTGTCTTAATTAATTAAACTTAATTAATCTCTAATCACAGGGACATTTTCACTACAAACATGTGGGCTTCCAATGAAGAAATATACATGCTTTGTTGTTAGTTAGAGAGAGACAAGCTGTGGAATCAACAACAGCTCTTTGTATTTGTAATACATGTTAAAGATCAATTATTCACTCTTCTGTCATTTAGACTGTAAGAGGTCATAAATTAATGAAAAATGCCAATCATGATTTCTGTGAGCCAAATTGAGATTGAAATTTTAATCTTGCCATCAAAAAAAATTGTTGTTGACAAAATAATCTCACCACAAGGTTTATTGAGTAGCTGTTCCGTGTTTTCCTGTTGTATCACATAATGTTGGAATTGTAGATTCAAATGCTTTTATTTTTATTTATTTATTTATTTATCAGTAAGGCTTGGCAAACAAACATGTTGTTGATCGTGTCTTGAAAAACCTTTATTAGTCAGACCAGCTGTCCAAAACCCAAAGATATTCAAATAAAGACAGAAAATGTTTTATGATGATAAACAACCTTAGGTTTCTAGCAATCAACTGAACAAATAATTTACTAATCACTACAGTACTGCACTGTTTAAAATGACCTCATAATATGGACTAAAATCATGGAGTGTGATGCATGAGGCATAGAGGCTGCACCTTCAGGTGTTACTGGCAGTTTCATTTTATATTATTTCTGCACAGTGAGTGAAGATGTCTCAATTGCTGTTAAACATGTGAAAACTAGTGTATCTGAAACACTCTATGATTCAATGCAGTGTTCACACTACATGTTCAATGCTATTGCACTAAATAGTGACACTTTAAGGTTAGGCAAATATGCCACTTTGTTTTTTGACATTTTAATAAAACGGACGCTTCCCTAAACAGCCATCTCATTCCAGATCATCCCATCTGTGCATGAACGCTTACATATGGTAATTCAACATTTAAACACCTGCGGTTTATAGTCTAGCACGGCTAGTATATTGTACACATTTGTTGTGTTTTTTCCTGAATGTAGGTGGTGCGGCTCTTATTTAGGTGTTCTTTAGTCCATAAAATTACTTTAAAGTTAAAGTTTTACAAACTCAAGCTTGGAAACTCAAGACCCTAGGAGCCAGCACTACACACTAGTACAATATTAAGTAGAGTCTTGATTTATCATATGCCAGTGTGATATAATTTTGCTTATTTATATATATATATATATTCCCCTGATGTTAGTCAATTCAATCTTGTTTTATTAAAATAATATTAAATTGTTCAGCTTTTTAATTTCAATGTTGTCTTTTTATTACATATTTTTGTAAAACTTGAAATTAGCTAAATAATCTGCCAATGGAATAAATTAATTCTATTGAATACTTGTAGTATGACTTCTTGTACTGAATACAATATATTTTTCCCCCATAGGATTTAGTTTTTTGCAGTGTGGTGCTTAAATGGTTACTTCAGCACCTTGCCTTTTTATTTAAAGAACACAGCAGAAGCTGGGATTTCCTAACATTTAGTCCCAAGTATCGGCCAAGTAGGATATCAGCGGACTCTCCCTTGAAATCGAGTAGAACATTTTCTAAGCCTCAACTGCGTCCGATTCTCCTCACCTGCCTAAGAGTGAATGTTTCTGTGGAAAAGAGAGAGAGCCTTGGACTGGGTGAGATAAACACATAGATTTTGAATACCAGTTCCAGCAGTTTATCCCCATGGCAACAGATCAGCGCAACCAGTGTTAATACATAAATAAATACATTTATGGATCTAGCTTAGTTTAGTAGTAGTTAGTAATTAAAACTGATGTTTATAGTGAACACAGATTACCCTGTACAATTTTGCCATCTAATGTTCATGATTGGAACTTGATCTATAGTCCTTACATTAAACATTAATTTACTGCTATAATGTGAGTTTGACAGAGGAACCACAGCTAATACAGTAATGCAGATTTAATGTTGCACAAAAATCAATCAATAATAAGTATATGTCCTCAGCATTAGAAACATTAAGCAGATGTTTCCACGATTACCCTTTAAAGTAATAGTCCTTCAAGGGTAATTTTTTGGCTCGCTGTACCTCTAGTGGTACCTTACACAGACGGGCAATTACTTGTGGTTTCACCAGTCTATTTTAGTACAAATAAGTGATTTGCTCTCCTGGTTATGCTGAATAATCAACAGAGGTCCTTATGAAGCCCGAGAGTGGCGTCTCTGGACCTGGATGTTTCAGCTGAATTTTTAAAATGTCACATTTCAATACAGTGAGACAAAACTGGATCAGGGCAGAGGAGCAACTTCCCACTGAGGAGCGGGGGAGGGGTAGAAGTACATGTCATAAGGAACTGAATCCGAACCACTCAACCTGAATAATTTGATTAAAAAACTGAATTCAAACCATGAGGTTTGGAACTGGATTCTATTAGACTTCGGATATTGAATTAATTTGCTCTAAACTTTATTTGATCCTCACTGAAAATTCATCTCTCTCTCTCTCTCTCTCTCCCTCACCTCTCTTTACCTAAACACACAAACACACACACACATATATATATATATATATATATATATATATATATATATATATATATATATATATATATATATATATATATATATATATATATATATATATCAGAGCAAATTAATTCATTTTCATAATAGTATATTCAGATTCAAGTTAATTGGAATGTAGTTCCAAATTGCCTTCAATTTAAAACTATGCTATTCAGATACATTTTTCAATGCAATTATTAAAGTTTAATTATACAAATTGAAATGGTCCCTGCAATTTACCAAATCTTGAAATTTGATTATTAATAACACTAAAGCATCCATTTATAGATGATTTGTGCCTAAGTTAATTTGTAACTACTTCAATATATTTATTAGGAAAAACAATACAATACAATACATGGTGCATGTTCCTAAATAAATATATTTAATCCAATGTCTCCAAACTAACTGACACGCAGCAAACAGGAGCAAAGACTGGACTTGTTGAAAATAATAGATCTTTGCCTTGATGAATCAGAGTGATGGTGAAGCCTCCTGTGCTGGATAATTACTCAATTTTATCTCCTTACTCTTTTTGAAATTTTGAAATTGGCAGGAGGGGGCCAGACCTCCAGCCAATCGGCGTAGGGGGTCATTAATAATGCAAATGTAATGTAAATAGCTTCAGAAACTGCCTACTGGAGCACAGAGGGGAGTCTGAGCTGTGAGGAACATTAGGTGGATAAAAAAGCTAACTTTTATGTGTAAAAAATTTCACAGATATGTTGAAAATAGAGTAGTACTAGTTGCACAAAGGCAGCATGAGAAACAATACAAATGGGAGTAAGATAACGGAGGCCTCCCTTGCGGATCAGCCTGACCTTGCTGTATTCTCCACAAATTAAATTCTCCCTTTGAATTGGGGACAAATGTCTTATAAAACTTCAGTTTTATAAAAAGTCTGTGTCATTCAGTACATATCTCTGTTTAGCAAATGCATTATAACTGGGAAAGGTTGGACCTAAGCAACAGCTGTTGCAAATGTGGCATTTCATCAAGAGGGTTAGGGCTAAGGTTAGGTATTGTATTGTGGGTATTGGGAGATGGCAGCGCGTGCACACGTGTGTTCATCAGTAGTGTCGTGATGCCCGTAGCAGTGTGAAAGAATTGAGTAAATTGCTGCACTGTTGGCCTCGCTCACATCCGTCACTCTCTCGACTAATCCTCAAGAATTGACATGGAGGCAGAACTTCCTCCCCTTCATGCTCTCCCTCTCTGGCTCTCTGGACCCATCTCTTCATCTTCTAATTGTTTTTTCCTCTCTCCCTCTCCATCTCTGCCCCGTGCAATCACACTCGCTGCATCACAGTGTCAGTTCCTCCCTCCTCCTGTCCACCCTGCATTAGCACCCATTCACCCTGTGTTTCTGTCACAGTGCAGGGTGCAAACTCAGCTCACCCTGGGATCTGTGCAATAGATTGCATGTGGCATTATGGTACCGGTTAAGTCCTCACAGTGAACTTACATTCTTGTATTTCTGCCAGTATGTGGACAATCTGTTCATCGCATTACACTGTATGTTCCCTGTCTGCTAACTTAAAGCGGCTGTCCTCTGTCTGAAGGGCAGGACCTGGTCCTCACACACACACACACACACACGCACGCACACACACACCTTGGTCCATGCTTGAATTGAAACCAATATGTAGACAATCTTCTGATCACATAGCACTGTGTGTTCCCTCTCTGCACACACAAACCTGCTGTCCTCATAACAGAAGGGCAGGACTTGGTCCTCAAAAATGTAGCAAAACAGACACAGTCTCTCTCACACACACACACACACACAGACACATTGGTCAATGCTTGTATTTCAATATGTGGACAATATTTCACATAGAACTCTGTGTACCTTTTCTGCCAACACAAAGCCACTGTCCTTATTCTGAAACGCAGGGCCTGGTCCTTAAAAAAAGCATGTCAATTCATTTTTACTTCACACCAGGGTGGTGCTCCAATCAGTGCAGTCAGTGTTAGAGCCAAGAGGCAACGCAATCTCCAACCAGCCAGAAAGAAAACAGAGTGTAGATGAAATCTGCTTCTCCTCTTGTTTACTGCTAGGTCTCCATTTGTAAATATTAAAAAGAGTATGGCCTAGACCTGCTGTCTTTTAAGAAGTGCCATGAGATAACTTTTATTATGGTTTGGCGCTATATGAATAAAATTACTCAACTTGACAGGTTTTTGCCAGGCACACACTGAACAATTTTGCTGATATAAATAATGTACAATAACTGTTGAAATAGAAAAATAAAATATTTGCTTTCAAATGGGTATATATGTTCAGAGGGTCTAAACCTGCCAAACACAAAATGTCAGTCAAATTTGTCTTTGGTGAACTACGCAGTTTGGAACTTTTCCTTAAGCAAACCAGATCAAAGCTTTAACAAAGGCTTCTGATTGGCTGCTTTTTAGTAGCGTGGTCCTGGTGGCTCTCATATGACAAGGACTTCACTAATGACTATTTTCATAATCAAGTAATCTATTGTTTTTTGTAACAAATAATTGATTAAATTATTAAATCTGGTTCATAAAATAGTGTAAAATGTCAATCACTGACCAACAGTCCACAATTCACTTCACAGAAATAAACCTAAATAATAATCGGATTTGACAACCTGGAGAATTTTTACATTCTCTGCTTGAAAATGACTCAAAGCAATTCATTGATTACCAAAATAGTTGGCAATAAATGCAATATTTGGCAACTAATGAATTAATTGAATTATTTACCATAAAACATACATGTATGTAGGGAGGCATTTCAGATTATTACAAGTTTAATACAAAACGTTTATGGTGCTGCAAGTGTGCAAAAAATAAATTATAGACCAACTCACACATTTGTGGCTCACTGATCTGATACATGATGTTTATGATTCTATTGTTGCAGCTTGATGAGATGACAGCTATTAATTCTTTTGTCTTCATTTGGCTCCATTTCTTTTTTTTAGTCTCAATGTACCAATGACCTGTACTATGCACATCTCTTACATCAACAAAAAAAGCCTCTCCTTGCTTCCATAAGAGCTGATCATCATCCCATTAACCACAACAAATCAAAACAACTAATTGAAATAATAGATTGAGAAAACATGACATTACTTCAATAAATTAGCAAACTGTGACAATGTAATTAGCAATTAACGATAATAAAGGCTCTAACAACAGAAATAGAGCTAGCTTGATAACATGCATTTTGAAGTGTGTTTCCTGATTATATGTGTGTACTGTGTATACACAGGCGTACCTATTTTCTCAATTTCTGCATGTTTACACACACACACACACACACACATGCCGACACACACACACACACACTCACACAAACAGATGTAAATATACCAAAACAGTGACAGGTTGAGTACTGTCTCGCTGCCATGGGTGCAGTGTCTCAGTAGCATATAATTACTCACTCAAGTGGTTTATACACACCATGAGATCTCTTGAGAAGGAGGGCACACACACACACACACACACACAGACCAGAGAAGGCATCTTGGTATGAAACAGGTATCTACAGCATTGAGTGACATCTGATTTGCATTCATTTCATTTAGGTGTGTTTTTGCACTTGGGCTCAATTCAGTGACTCAAATAAGCAGCTTTTTTTGTGTTTGTCTCAACGAGAAACGAAAAATCTCAGCTTCGTCTCCACAACAAACTGATGGCAGGACACCGTGTTAGCACTTATTCCAGAGAACAGAAGGATACATCACACTCACACAAAAAATACATTGAAATGCTTTTTTTTAATGATCGTCAGCAGTCTAGCAGAGGGACATTGTTCCAGCACCTAGCTTTCATCAGCACATTCATTACTTTTTTGTGGGCTGAGAATGCTTCTTTTGTTCTTGCTGCTACCTGTGTAGCCTTCTTTATGAAGTTCCAAGACTTATGAAAAGATGTTGTTCCTTCGCTCAGCAGTTATGCTCTCATATCTTTTTTTTTCCAGGAAGAGAACATCCCCCATGTCTTTGTTTGAGTTTATGCATTCATTGTCTATGACTATCACTGACTCCATATCTGGGCAGATTCATAGAATTCTTGATCAATACCAGTTACTCAAATGTTTATGTACTGACTCAGATTTACATATGCAGGTCTTAATCCGAGTAAATGTCTCAAAGAGCCTCACAAGGCTACAGTGCATGCCACAAATGACCTGACTTAATTGAACAATGGGAATTATTGCTGCTGGGAAAAAAAATGAAAGTAACATTAAGAGGGATTACATGAGTCAGAACCTCATTCCAGTGTCAAGAGGAAGCAATGAGCAAATGCCAATATAATGGATCACCAGCACAATTAGACAGTTGTATAACCGTGATATAAAAATCAAGGATAGGAAGCTTATGAAGCCAAAGCAAAACAGCCTTCAGGGTGCCAAAAACAGCAGGAGGCACACAACATATTTACACCAAATTAAGTGTGAATATGCAGATTTTTTTGTGTAAACCGTAAAAAAAAAATAGGCGATTGAC
Organism: Eupleurogrammus muticus; assembly: GCA_036785175.1. Classification (NCBI taxonomy): domain Eukaryota; kingdom Metazoa; phylum Chordata; class Actinopteri; order Scombriformes; family Trichiuridae; genus Eupleurogrammus; species Eupleurogrammus muticus. The sequence continues at coordinate 10,850,279 of JAYKQN010000014.1, read as the reverse complement.
TCCTTTCATGTTGCCAGTTTGCCTTAAGTGACACATAGCAAACTGAAACTGGATCAGTGATAATTACTATAATAATGTGCTTACATTTCTTATCACACACCATAAGAAATAACAGTGTATCTTTAACTGGCAAAAAATAGCCCCACAGATATCACCACAGCCCTACAATACACATATCCATCTAATATATCAGCATAAGGAGAAAGTAGGAATAGAGCACCTTTAACATGTACTTTCGATCAGATATTTGGTTTGCAAGTTTTGCGTCAAAGCATATTTTCACCAGCACAAATAACAGTTAATACAAATACAACATATAGTGCTGTTTAAGTTTTGTTTTGTTTTTATTACAAATGATGTGATCTAGCTACACTGAACTTCAATACATTAGCGATTTCTTCATGAGCATCATATGGATATCATGCAACAGACAGTCAGTGTATCTTCCTGTTTCACCAGGTATTTACCAGTTCAGAGTTCCCGAATCGTCCGGGTCCGGCGCCCCCGTGGGGAAGATTCGAGCCACCGACAGGGACATCGGGAAGAACGCCGAGATGTACTTCACCATCGTCAGCGGCGACGGCATGGACATGTTCGACATCTCCACCGACAAGGACACCCAGGAGGGAGTCATCACCGTCAGCAAGGTGAGATTTGGTTGGGCTGAGAGCAACTTATTAGATTTATAAAACTGGCACGTGGCACTAACCTAAAATTAGTTGGGGGGGCACTTAGAAACACAATAGAAAACGTGTAAGAAAATGAAATTTAACTAAGCAAGTAAAATACAGAGCCAAGCAGTAGGTACGGTACATTGAATATGCACACATCAAAGTGCATCTATTGTAAATAATGTGAAATCTGATGATGCCTACGGTCGAATGAGGCCGGCTTCTAATTATCTCGATATTCTTCTTCTTACAGCGAACAGCTAAATGAAATTCACTCTAAAGCAGTGATTCAGCAGATCCCACACTTTCCACTCATAAGGATCCTGCCCACGTAGTCTGTGTTACACATACTGTTTAATATGCAAAGCCTGGGCATGCTTGACAGATGAAAGAAACCAAATTAAACTTATTCATCTTTACCTTCACAGCCCGCAGTCATAGCCTCTGCAGCAAAGCACAAATACACAAGAACAGAGGTTTTTTTTATTATGCTGCTGGATTTTAGAAATGATTTGTGTTGATGTACAACCGCAGACGATATTTAGACATTCTTTTGTTCCTCTTTCTGACAATAAGAGGGTCTGTAAGCTTCAATAAAGAAATGTAATATTCTGTCAGCAGGAAACAATATACGGTATAGGCTTCTTTCAAGAGTTAGAATAATCAGAAGCTTTTATCTGGTTTGAGTTACTGTAATAATCATGCTACATTGTTATAGCTGATAAGGGACATATTTCATCAATATAATGTACACACTTGAAAACCAATTACCGTTTTTCATCAGGTTATCTGTCAGCTGCTTTATATTTGTATTCATGCTAGACTTTCCTCAGTCACATTTGTTCTTTTATTATTCAGACAGTGACTGAACGGAGGTGTGTTCGTACGTACATACGTTTGCCTTTGAAGCTCCGCTTCTCAACTATCAAATGAAATACTATATGATAATCAAATCCTTTTCCCTGCTGGATTGGATGTTCTACACCTTGTGGCATCGGGCTTGCCTGCCACTGTGACTGTGGCAAATCCTCCATCTGCATTTGTGCTTATTGGCGCAGTGTGTTCCTAGAAGACACTGTAAGGCCTACCTTGTTAAAACACATGGAAAAAAAAAACACACACACACACATGCACCAATTCAGTCTGAATCGCAGGAAAACCATGATATTACTGAACAAACACTTCCTGAGTGTTCAGACAGGACGCAGAGTGAAACTTAGACATGGCAAGATTATAATGAAGAAGGGCTGTCAATTAATGAAAATGTGAACTAATTAATCACACCATTTGCTGTGATTAATCATGATCACAGCAAATGGTACTTGAATAACTTTCAATAACTTGCAATAAACTGATTAATCACAGTAACAAAACCCAGGCCTTAAACATGCAGCTGAATTTTCAGAATTTGTAAGAAGGAAATCATTTCTTTTAGTATAATTTTCATCTAAATAAGAATTAAAGCTGCAAACAGCAATAAACAGGGCCTCACGTGTTGGTTTTATTTTCCATTTATGGTATTGGTGCAGTTTGGACAGAAGTGAAGGCTGTAGTTATAGCAAGTTCCTGTTTCATGGCGAGAAATGTGCCTGGTTGCCATGGCAACCAGGAATAATGTGGGAAAAATGTTTTGATAACTTTTCACCTTCAGTGTTTGAAGATGGTTGGGAGCAAATTAGGCCAATAATTTTGAAAAAAGGCCAGGGCCTAATTAACAAAAATAAATGCTCCATGTTCAAGTGTCAGTTGAATTTCAACAAAGTGATGATAGTCGTGCAAATATGAAGTACAACATTCAGGCTTAATTGGCTGATTTTCTATATATTTCGATACATCTCTCCATATGTGATATTTTTCCCCAATGTTGTATTTATTTATGATTTTGCAGGTCTAACCTTCATTTCACTGCTTTGCTTTTTCAACAATGCCCCCTGGTTTGCTGGAGTGTATAAAACTTTATGTTTATTTAATTGTTTACAGTATCTGGAACAAACTTCCAGAAAACCCCAGGTCTGCTGCATCTCTCAGTTCTTTCAAATCAAGGCTGCAGAAAAAAAACTCTGAAACAAAGTATAACAATACATATATGTTGTTGGTTTTTGTTTTAACTACTTGACAAATTTAAAACTTTTCGACCGCTAAACACAACTTTAGCAAAAAAAAGTAGTTTGTATAATTTATTTATTCATTTTTATGTTAAAAGTTACTCGAATGATTGTGTAAACTCTTCTGTGCTCAATGCCAGAGTTATTATTTTTTCGTTTTTTGGTTTTACAACTTTACTGTTACTGTACTGATTCAGGCCTCGTTTCGACCAGTTTTTCCCCAACCTCAATTCCTTTATGGCCCCTGGTGGGCCATGAAGGAATTGCAAAAAGGTTTTAAAAACTAATCCAAAGTTATACTGGGCACTGAAACTTACTTTTTGGAAATAAAAAAAAATAAATAAATAAAACCCTGAAACCACAAACGTTACCTTACTCTGCCGTTATTTGGCTTCCAAATTGTTTATGGTGGCCAATGTCTCAAACTTTTGCCCCTTCTTTTCGGATGCAGCAACATTTTTAACACCCTTGCTCATGCACAAAGTCTATCGAAAACTGGGCCAGTAGATGACGGTGGATCTTTTAGATTTGCATTAGAGGCTGAAAACATCACAACCATGAACAAAGCATGAATGTTTTTATCATTGTTTTCACTAGAAATGCATCTTTTCACTAAACATGGTGACAGAAAGGGTTGCAATGTCAAAAGACTCCACTGGCATCTGGAGCCTGATGTAAAAGATTGCGTTGCATTGACCAAAACGAGGAAGAAAAACTAAAAGCAAGCCAAACTATTTACCAATAGAATGCAATAATTCAAGATAATTATACTCAACATTGGAATATTTGTACCAAAAACAACAATATTTCTACTTGTTAAGACGTCATTTGTTTGAAGTGGGCACTGCTGGCAGCTGCTTTCTATGAAAACTGTGAAACTTGTAATAAATAAGCATGAGGCCTCAGTGGGAATTCATTTGTATTTGCTGTATTCCACCCGATTTCTATAACTGACCCTCCTCTCACACTGACTTTGTTTCCTGCTCAGTCTCTGGACTATGAGAGGAAGCAGTCCTACACCATCGAGATCCAGGTCCAGAACACGCAGGTGGACCCCCGCTTCCTCAGCGCGGGCTCCAAGGACGTGGCCACGGTCCGGATCAGCGTGGAAGATGTGGACGAGCCGCCACTGTTCGACAAACCCAAATACCTGATGGAGGTGAAGGAGGATGCCGCGGTGGGCGTGGCCGCGGGCTCGGTCAGCGCCATGGACCCCGACGGAGCTCGCAGCCCGGTGAAGTAAGTGCAACCTCCGCCTGGATTTGTTACGTCAACCGTGATGAGGCAAGATGTGGTGGTCGGAAAACTTACATAATCCTTCAGGTGACATCATTGGATTTCACACTTAATGTGAATAGATAGCGTTGCATTTCAATCTTGACAAGCAGTATCGGCGATTTCTCCCAATTTGTCGCATCCCTCGACTGCAAATTAGATTTAACAATGTTTTCATCACATTATGAGATTGTTGATTCGTGTGACTCAATGCTTTTGTACCAGCTTGACTTTCCATTTACAGACTGCAGGCGTCTGTCAGCTGCATTACGGGCGCCACCTTGTCAACACAATCTGTTTAAATTACAGAGAAATATGGTTATCAGTGTCATGCCGTCGCTGTGCTTTCCAGATGGGACCTGTTGTGTGCTTACATTTATTTAAACCTTTTGGAAAACATGATTCAAAGTGTTTGCCGCACATTAGCGACTGCAGAAGATGTCCTACCAGTGTTTTTTCTGTCAATCAATCATAATTATAATCAACTTATGTACAGAAACGGACAGGTCAAACTAATTGTGATTTGGATTAAGTTTTTTTAACAATCATAGCTGAAAAATAGGGAGAAAAATATTTGCATTTCCTTTTAAAAATCTCAGCAAAACAATGTTGAAATTTGGTTTTATTTCGAACAGTCCTATTACTAGGAGCTCTGCTAAAAGTCTGAGAAGAATGAAAATGAAAGCGGGGTAAAAAATATAAATACAAAGATCAGTGTTAAGATTATGAACCGAACAGTCTGTGTCTGAAAACTGCTGAGCACGCAGACAACAGAAACCGGCTTGGGGCTATATTTAAACCTCACTGCAGCACTGTTCATTATTGATGCTTGGCATTAGGATAGTTTGAGCTCTGTTGCTCTCCTGTTAGTACTTGTCCATTACTCAAATGGCATCGATACATCCTGGGAATTTTCCGATGTTTACAAAATAAAAATGCCCAAAGCCTGAAGTAATTTGCTCTGCTGCAGCGGGTATTGATCAGGTACTGTAAGACCGTTAAGATAAGTTGAAATTGTCCTGATCTCCGCGGGCAATTTGAGCCACTGCCAAAAACGTAATAGAGGACACGGAAAGACGAAGTTAATATCACTCTGGAAAATGGTGCAGTGTAAACATAAAGAACCGTAGGATGAGATGAAAGGAAATAATTATGATTAGTCTGGAGTGCGTTAAAGTGACGGGGGATGAACTCTGGCACGCAGGACAGAGACCAGAATACAGCACGTATTTCTCTATATTTTAAGCAGTGATGAGGAACATATTCCAATTAAAACAAGCATGGGACCATGGAGTGCTCTTAAAATGATGTGTCACAAGGGGACACACACGCACACAAACACGCACACAGACACAATTCCAATTATTCCTGTGTTTGTGCATCTGTGTATGTGACTGTATCATCTATTCACATTGTGTCAGCGAACTATTATTTTACTGTTGAGTGCTTTTTAATTATGATCAAGCCTTGATGTACTGGGGCAGTGTTTCCTTTTCAGATCGATTCATATATCTTTTTTTTTAATGGAAAACAATAATTAAGATTGAATGGTACATAATTAACAGCTGAATGATGTTGTATTTTTGAGTGGATAGCGAAACCAGCCCGGAGCCTGAAGATCTTTGCGTAGAGGGAACAACACGGTTTCTGTTCAGAGCCCGTTTGCCTCCACTTTGACAGGCAGGCGAAAAAGAGAAAAGCAAAGGCGTCTCGGTTCTATTATCTACGACGCTCTGTGAAGCTGTGAATAGCTCCATTCAGCAACTAGTTCAGAAATAGAGAAACACTCTGTGAGCAGTCCGCAGAGCGCGGCAACGTATTTTCAAGCATCTGTGATGTCGTGAGCAGGCTACAGTAAGCGAACAGGGGGACAGAATGCACATGCTTGCAGAACGGCAGCAATATGTGATTCCGGTAGTTAACGCCAACAGAAAGAGCACGCAATATTTTTGGGGGAATTCACGTCGCAGTAGCGGGACATAAAAGTTAAGGCAAATCCCATGTAGAGAGGCTGATGCCACGTTACCGCTACCAGATGTCAGATGCTCTGGCTTAAAGTTCTAGAAGCTTTATCTGCTCTGGGTCGAAGTTAACCTCTGTGCATCTGCTGTGCTCAGCACGGAAGACTGAATGCTCTGTGCACACACAATAAAATGTATTCCCTAATTTCCTAATTTATCACATGGCCTAATTAAGAGTTTAACATGTTTTGTTGCAAACAGTATTTATTATTCATTCTATTAGGTTCACGTACCCCATTGGAAACCTTTCTATAATTTACACAGTCTCTTTAGACGTTTCGTCGGCTCACTGGGGTGTTGGGACCCTTTACACTATAAAACCCTGCGGGAAGCAATAAAAACAGCTCCACACAGCAGTATAGGCTCACAGTAATGCAACATTTATGAGACCACGTTGTTCTTTCGACAGATTTAATGACATGAACATGTCTAGCGGTAAACCCGCAGTCCACCGCATCACTTTTGACTTGACTCAATCATCAATTGTCACAGATTTGTACGGATGATCAATTATGCATCCACTGCAGTGGATCCCTTGCACTGGTCTAACGTAGCCGTCTAACTATCTAACCTTCATGTTTGGCTTGTTACAGGTACTCTATCGACCGGCGCACTGACATGGACCACCTGTTCAACATCCATCCGGGGAACGGATCCATCTTCTTGCTCAAAAGCCTGGACAGAGAGGAGACCGCCTGGCATAATATTTCAATCATCGCCACTGAGTTCAGTAAGTCTAGCAGGGGCCGGGGACTATTTGCAGAGATGATGTGATTTATTGATGCGGACCACAAATGTACGGAGCCAGACAGAGTGTCTGGTACCACAAAGAATCAGTCTCCCATCAATGATTAGATGTTATACCGCTAAATATAATATATCCACGCTTGGCTGAGTGGGAAACGATAAGGGGTCAGTTCACATGAATGACAAAACTGCATTTTTTTCCATTCATATTGATTGGTATCTTATAATGCAGATAGTTGCTGTCTGGGTCTTAGTTGTCTGCCTCCAAGACTTTTGTTTCCTGTTCTTTAAAATAGGAAGTGAATAACATTTGAAGGTAGAATGCTTAAGATTTAGCAGCATCTTTTTTATGTATTGATAGAAGAAATCTGAATATCCCCAATGTATATGTATGTAAGGTCAGATGTCACATTCTGTAAATTGAAAAAAAATAACAAGGCATCCAATTCCTGTCCAGAGCTTGTATACAACATATAGTTTGTTTTTGTCTCAGATCATTACACTGAGATTGTCAACCGTTCTGACAAATGATCCCTTCCATTTAGTTAAATGCACAGAATACACTGACAGCCATGTTCCATGTCAGTATCATGAAAAGAAGAGGAAGAAACCAAAGCTCTGGGATGTATTCAGTCTGGAATCGTTCGTTATGCTCCTGCCTTTTACGTGACAAGCAGAATGCACAGAGCAATGGGAGAGAATGTAGTTAATACGGGACAGTGAAGAATAAATAGAAAGATCAAAGCAAAGAAGAGAAAGAAAAAATATGTCATTAAATGGCATTTAGTGTGGTGGATACAGCTACCCTCAGAAAAATGAAGTAAGGTGATATCTATAAATCTGGTTCTGTTGAATGACAAGAAGCAGAAATCAGTCATGTAATGTCTTTGAAGACTAAAATAGAAAATTAGGATACAACAACATATCATTGAATTTGTTGGGTTTTCTTTCTTTTTTCCTTTTTTTTAAGTTTTCATTTCAAAATCGAATAACCCCAGCTCCATAAACACTCTTGACTCACAAGTGTGAAATGGAAACATGATTGGTTTCCCAGCTTGAACCGATACATGCTGTGAAAATTAAACCGAAAGCTCATTTGTTTTCTTTCTTCCTCTCATATTTTATGTTAAACTGCAAGTTCAGAGGTTAAAGAGACAGCTTGTGTCCAGAAGGGAAATAATGGAAACTGTTAATGGAAATTGGATTGAAACACTCTACAGTTACCACTTCCTCCTCCATCAGCGACTGTCAGGCCGCTCAGCAGGAGCCGTGGCAGTGAAAGACTGAGCTCGCGCTCGGTGTGAATGTGTGGAATAGTGTGAAACCGAAGCAGAGCGTTCAATTTCTGCCTGCCCGCCGCTTGTTTGCCTTCCAGATAACCCTCGCCAGAGCAGCCACGTTCCGGTCCACATCCGCCTGCTGGACGTCAACGACAACGCCCCCACCTTCGCCACTGTGTACGAAACCTTCGTCTGCGAGAAGACCAAGGCCGGTCAGGTACGAGCACATAGATTCCGTCACTTATACGGGACTGAAGCAGTAACTTCTGTAAATGAAGCCACTATTTCTGTCAAAGAAACCCCACTCAAGCAGCGACGACTGGCCTTAGACTTATTCACAACCTGTCTTCTGTCTGTCACAGTTCAATAGTGTTTTATCTAACATGAATCCAGTATTGAAATTGTTTATTGTATCCATTTATCAATCTAGATCCATTCATACATCTCTCATCAAATTCATTTATGTTGCTCATAGTGATGGCAGCACTGTGTCTTTTTGGGCTTCAAATGCACACAGGGGTGGGGTTTGAATTTCAATGTGAGTACATGCTCGATGGAATAGCCCCAAGTCCCAGCAGCTAGAACAGCACACAGTAGGCTACTATGGGTTAGATGATGCACTGCTCACTTTCATCCAGAGCAACAGACATGGATGTTTACTTCTACTGACTGGGCGGTACTGTTCAGTTTATTTACACTCCCACGCATTGCACATTACAAGCTAAGATACCACTACTTCCGCTTCCATTGGTTACCAGACTAGTTTCCTGTAAGCATTGTAATAGTTTTACACATCTTATCCAACTTCTTATCCAATCAAATTGCCTCTATTCCAATGCTATGATTTGTATATGGACATCCAAAGTTTAATTAGTTTTAGTTTTTTTGTCTAAATGCAATAGTAGTGATAAGGCGATTCCTAAAATTTAAGGAGTAAATACAGATAATTGTGAAAAATAATACAAATTTCAACTTAAAAAAATAAAAATATAGTATTGATAATTAAAATGTCTACTTAAATAGGGTAACAAATTATTTGTACTGCATTACTTGACACATCTGCCCTACAGTGTAACAGAGAAAACACCAAGATACAAAGTATCTCGTCTTTAGTGAGGAAGCGTTGTGTCTGAAAAGAATGTGTACCTTCTTTTTGGCCAAGAAAGTTTAGAAAGAAAGAACAAGCAGAAAAGAGATTTTTAGACTCGTATCTTTGCAAAACATTTTATCAACCTGGGACTGGCAATCGGTACCCTCAGAGCGTAACTGCAGGTCTCTGTGATTCAGCAGTAATTCTAAGCGCTACCGGTTTAAACACAGGTTATTTTCCCAGCAATCACTTGATTCATGTTACTATAGCAGCTGCAATTTTGTGAAGAAGCTGCTAATTATTGCTTTACCTCGGTCGGCGGGGCCTCTGCGTGGAGGGAAGTGACAGACAAAGTAGAATCGGGAAGGTACGCGCTGGAAGGGGAAAAGGTATATTAGGTTTTACAGAAATATCAACGTTATTTAAAGTAGCTTAGAAGTAGCTCCTAAAAAGTTGAGAATCAGTCCTAGTTTTCTCCTACAATGTTAAGTACTTTTGAGCTGAAGTTAGAAGTAGTCAAGAGGATGTCAGTATTTTAATAACATTTAATAATACAGATTCTTTAAAAATGTATTGTTTTACTTTTTATACTTTTACGATTTAATAATGCTCTACCACACATTCACAAGTTGGACAGTTTGGGTTTTATTTGTATTTTCACATCTCACTGTCAGCCACGGTTTGTATTACATTATGGTTTAAAATAACAGCAATCCAATGTGACTAACCGAAATAATACAGGTTTTAATTACATTTTTATTGCTACATAGCAAAGAATTTACCAGTAGGATCAGTAGATTCTCAGAAAACCAACAAGACACGCATTCATGATATGATTTATTCATGATAACGCTTTTTGCGCTGTACAATTGGGCAACTAAAAAATTTGACTTTACTTGACATGATTTAGCAATTGTGAATCACTAAACTAGTATTTGGGGTCTTGCTGGTCTTCTGAGAATCTTGTGTGCCTACTGGTAAATTTTTTGCCATGTAGCAATGAAAAATATAATAAGCTACAGCGGCTGAACATTTGCTGTATATTTGACCAATTAGTAACTTATCTAACCCTAACATTTATTTTATTTTACATTTTTATTTGGACACAACAAAATAGGTCATACAACATTTCCAGCATGAATTCACTGACAGAGAGAAACATGACACCATCCATAGCAGAGTTCCGTGGTAAACGCTAGCGTCAGCAGCTGAGCAGCTTTTAACAACTCTGAACCTTTATTGCTTTTTAAGAGTCCTCCTAGTTGTGAAATCAAATGTTTTGTGAACACGGCCCCTGGACATTTGGCAAGTGTTGAAGGTATCGATTGAAATTTCTCGCCAGTGTTCCTGCTTCAGAAAGAGTTAATTAAAGTCTTCAATCGTGGCAAGAAATGTCAAGTTCTGTGTTGTGCCCTTATTAGCGTGCTTCTTGCTCATGTTACTGTAAATAAGCCACTATACGTTATTCGTGTGCGTGGGTTCAAGCTATGGGGGCTTGGTCTTCTTTAATCGGAGTTCTATTAATTTGAGTGTCATTTACATGAAGGACTGAACTGTTTTACAACATTCAGCACATGGTCATATTCCAGATAAAAAAATGCTGAAGCCTTTGTCACTTTATATATATTCTTAATAATAAATAGTAGACCACAGTGCATACTTCCAACCATGTTTTGCCCTGTTGTCCTGGCAACCAGGACAACCTACTCAACTTATTTAACCGTTAATATTCCACTATCAGCCAATCAAACTGTCGTCATGCAAATTCCAAAAGGCGGATCTGCCACTAAATGTAACGGGTTCATCCTCAGCCTGTTCTACGCCCACCAAGTTTCAGCAAAATAATCCCGTTCACAGATGAACAAACAGACAGACAAACGGCACCAAAAACAAAACTTCCTCATGAAGGTAAAGGATTTGTTTAAAAAATGAAATCCACAGAGAAATAAGAATAAATTAAAGCTGCAAGCAGCGATTGCTGGAACCCAGGATAGACAGGTTGTCCACACAGACACATACAGAACAAATACATGCATGCATGTATTGGAAAATACTGTTCATCACGGGATCTGTCTGTGACATATTTTCACTGAACTTGAACAACCTCCGATGCAGAATCCGCAACCGACTCTTCAGCCGACCCGGAGCAGATAGGACTGTAGTTATTGTGCAGCGACGCGCTTTTATGAATCACTTACGGGATGTCCCAAAGTGCAGGAGACTTAACCGAGCTGCTAATCCCCTTTTATGAATAGAGAAAAAAAAACACAACACAACATTTGCATGGAATCAGCCTTCAAAAACCGCACTGACCCGTGTGCCAGTTTCGATGAATATAGGCCAACATGTCTGCTGTTTTTTATTTAAAGATTTTTTTTCACTAAATGGATAGGGAATATTTCTCGTTTCATAGCTGACCCTTTTCTATCCCAGTATTGACGTAGATTATTTGTAATTGCTGTTCACTGTCGTTAGACTTTTTGGAATATTGAATAATTTATCAAACAAAAGAGTGAATTTTAATACCTCAAACTGTACTTAACGCCCCCGCTAGTCAACAATGTGTTTTTTTAAGATCATTGAGCTTCACTGTGTAGGCACAGAGTTTGACACCAGACGACAGTTTTTTTTTATTTCATCCGCTAAAAAGTTAAACATTTCTCTGCGTTTCTTCTGGGATGTGGAAAAAAGATTTCAACCAGATTGTTTTTTTTTCTTACGGAAAACCCATATCAGACACATATTCTTATTCAAAGCAGATTATTTTACATTCATCTTAAAGCATGTCTGCAGGATCTTTAATGTAATTATAGTCTGCTGTTAAAAAAAAAAAAAAACACTTGATATGATTCATCATATACTGTACGGGGTTTCAACTAATATGATTAAAGCACATAGGCTTATACATATCACTCGCTATGTATACAAACTCCTCCAGCTGTGAAGCCGATTGGCTGCGAGCTCGGCTTCATCTTTTGTGTGCGACTGATGAGCTAATCTGTCATGGACGCTGACAGGAGCTGTCACACATCCAGGATCATGAACAGGGCTTTTACTCACACGCGCGCAAACACTCGTATGGCGTGCGTCTAATATCGTGTAACAATTAATAGGATAAAAACACAAATCTGCATCTGAACACACACACGCACACACACACCACCTTAAATATGACACAAAACTAAACACAATTAGGTGCGACAACAATAAAGCGACACCACGCACACACATCATCTTGACATTCTTCCGTATGTTGGCCTGCTTCCATCAGTCCCTCTTCGCATCCCTGTCGCCCTGCCATCCTTTCATCCTTTAATTCCTCTGCCCTTTCATCTGTCCATCAGCGTTAATCATCTGTTATTTGTTCACTGGATATCCTCCGCCGCTTCCCTCAGGCTCTGGATTTGTTCCGTGTATGTGTGCCACGTGTTTGTGCGCGTTATTGGCACAGATCTTTTTTTTTTTTTTTTTCCTCTCTTTTTTTTAAGCCTTTAATCTCTCAGCCTGTGTCTTTCGTTCAATTAAATGTGGCTGCAGTTAAAAAAAAATAGTCTTTTAAAAAATGTATAGTCACCATCTGAGAAATGACAGGAACACACACCTCACAGGGTCACCCGGAGCCCCACAGCGCATTACAGTCACATTTGATTCAATATTAAAGCTACACGCATTTCTTTTGATACGCGCCGGCGAAACATGACGGCGACATATTGTCGTCATCAAAGTCTTCCGGCGCGCACGCGGTCGGGCTCGGGTTTAATCGGCTGTTCTAAATTTATCCGCTTCCAGCAAATAACCATGGCAACGTTAAAGAGCACAGCTGTCACAACTTATTTATTGTCGACTGCCACAAGCGCAGCTGAGTTTGCTCGATAAACTAACAACCAGATCGAGAAGGAAACGCACACCAGTCGCTGATTTAAGCTTTTTTTTTTTTTTTTTTTTTTCAAACTATTTGGGGGTTACAACTATTTGAAAAGTGAGACACAGCAGAGAAAATAGAAATAGAGAATCCAAACATTTTACAATGTAACAAACCGAATGCATCAGATTCTAAAACACATTTGGTCTATTGTATTTATTTAACTGTGGTAGTACGTTTGCATATTTAAGACCAGGAACTGATTAGCAATCCAGCCTTAATGTTGCATTTTATTTAATTATTTTTTTCACTGGCTTACCTGGCTTTATATTTCTTACATTTCTTTCACTATCGTGGGGTTTGCTTGTTACAGGATTTGAATTCATCCAATACCACTTAAAACCCATCAAGATCTGTTTTTAAGCATTTGTTGGCATAAAAGAATTCCCCAACCCGAAAGCTGTCTTTTGAGTGCGAGGCTCTAGCTCCCTGTACACTTAAAATGTAACTGGAAAAAAAAAAGAAAAGTTGGCGAGCGTGCCTCTTCACAGAGTACAGCAGCTGTGCTCGGCTAGAAGTCAGTCGGATAGTCAGTCAGTATAGATCCCAACGGAGCACACAGTGAGAAATAAGCATCAGGAGCACCACACAAACTTCTCTCACAACTAAGAAATCAGAGTGTAACAAAGCAGAGAGAACTCATGGTTACATAACTGTAACTAACTGATTGTACAGAATGTATAATAACAGGAAAAAAGAAAATGCTGAATAAGAGAAGCGCACAAACTAGTAAAAAAGAGCTGCAATGATCAGTCAACGAATTAGTCAATGAATTGTTTTACAAGAAGTTTTAGATTAATTAGCAACTATTTTGTTGTTAATCAATTAGAGTTGAATAATAGCTTCCAGCTTCTTAAATCTGATTATTTTCTTGTGTCTTTAGTCTTCCAGAACAGTAAACCGATGATCGTTGGATAATGAAAAGTGTAAAACATTTTAAGTTGCATCTTTCTCAACCTTGAGAAACAGTGAACAACATTTTACAACATTTTATGAATCGAACAACTAATCAGTGATTTGTTTCAATTATTAATAGGTAAATCAAGTTTTACAACTATTACATTAATTGTCAAGTATGTTGAAACAAACACTAAACGATTAATTGTTTTAATTGCTCAACTGTCAAAATATTTATTAGTTACAGTCCTAGTAAAAAAAAAAAAACATGCCTATATGCTTCTAATTGACTGCTTAAATCCAAGAAGGCTCGGTCCTCCTTATATATATATATATAGTAATTTATTTGAATTGTGATGGCTACAGAGATATTGGCAGATTATTGAGCACAGAGACGAGTGATCCTGATAATATCCGAGCTGCTCTGCTGTACTAGGAACCCTCTCACCCTGCCAGTCAGTTTTCCATGTATTGACTGCTCTCCTCTTAACTCCACCGGGACGTGCATGTTAATGGGTGTTTGTGTCTCTGACAGCCGATCCAGACGGTGAGCGCTGTCGATGCCGACGAGCCGTCAACGGGACACAAGTTTTTCTTCAGTCTGGCTCCTGAAGGGACCCACCGCAGTAACTTCACTGTGAGAGACAATGGAGGTGAGCAATGCTGAAACAAAAGTTTAGAGTCTTAGAACAATGATCTGGTCATTGTTCAGGTCATTTTGAGAAAATGGCCTTTAAAGATTGAAATGTATGCTAGCTGCAGTTGATCGCAAAAATATCAGGTTTTTGAATACAGTAGTTATTGATGTGAAATAACAAAAAATCACATATATACGCATATGTTATACATAACTGACGCTTAAATTACAAATCGTCTTAAACATTCTCAGCATTCTTAAAAAGCCTCCATAAAAGTCGTTGAAATCTGAGATAAATGGTCAATTATCAAGGTCATTCTGAGAAAATGGCCTTTAAGGATTGTTGTCCAATTGTTTTTAACTAATTCATAGATTTTCTGGCATTTTGCATCGCTTAAATGTTTTTTTTAAAGAAAACAGGAATAAAACATAAGTCATCATCTGTGCACTGCATGAGGGCTACACGGATCCTCTAACCAAACATTACCCCAACCCAGATAACACGGCCGGCATTCTGACACGTCGAACCAGCTACAGCCGCCTCCACCAGAGCGTCTACCTGGTTCCCGTGGTGATCACCGACGGCGACTACCCCATGCAGAGCAGCACGGGGACCCTCACGGTGCGGGTGTGCACCTGCGACCACGACGGCAACATGGAGCTGTGCAATCACGAGGCTCTGAGCAGCTCCCCCGGCCTCAGCACCGGGGCGCTCATCGCCATCCTGCTGTGTGCCATCATACTGCTGAGTAAGTATCCAGCACTGCTTATTGTACAGAGCCACGCATTAGGCGAGATAGGAAGCATGCTTAGAACAGGTGTGTGAAAATATGTCGGCACCTCCGGTCATTTCTCGAGGTTGTTCCTAGTATTTAACCCTGGTGCAACTTCAGCTTTTATTTTTGTGTGTGAGTGGAATTGTCTGGAGCCACATTTCAGTTTTTTCCTGACGGTGGAGTTAGATCAGTTTTCTAAGAAATAAATAATGCGGTGGAGCTTTCACTTTTCGTATACCAGTCCAGTGCCTGTTCAGAATGGGCCCAGTTCTTGGCACCCAAAAGTGCTGGTTGCAGCGTTTTTTGTTTTTTTTTGAGAACCGCCGCATGGCTGCCTGCCGCATCCTTGAGAAGCGCTGATCTGATCGACTTGACACTCAGCGCCATGCTCACCCTGGTTCTCACTGATACACTTGCCAGGGCGAAGTCGAGGGAGTCATACTTGTACTTACAGATTATCAGAGAAACACTATGTGTGGGTCAAATTGCTCCAAATTTGGCACTCACTTTTCACATGTGAAAAAATGTTGTTGTTTTTTTTTTATTATAAGCCCTGTCCACAGCATTTTAGCAAACTTTGAGGGCCGGTTACAACTAAAATATATGAATTGCAACAATCTATTATTACCTATTTCCAGCTTGGCCCAGAAATATTCTATATAAAATAAATTGGTAAAATTTGTCACTGTGTGACTATATGGGCAAATTGGGTACTGCACAGGTCCTCAAGAAGTACACCCACCAAGTATGCAGTGGATAAGATGAGCGGTTCTTAAGACACGCCAGGCACAGGCAGACATTCCTGGATTTATATAGAAAGGTGTCATTTTGTATTATGAAAGTAAAAGGTCATAAAAAAGAAAAAAATCATAGAAAATGGTTCTCCACCCATTTCGCTTTCCCTCCCTTTCAAAAATGGCTTCAATGTCCTCTAATCTCAAAAATCTCAACCTACTACTGCCCTAATGCAAAAGTCACCACTCTGTGGTTTGCAAAAAAAGATGTCATTCCAAAAATGTCCAAGACAAAGGAAGGTACTGCCAGCTGTTTTACTAGAACACCTACAGTAAGAGCATTTGTTTCCTTTATCTTAGCAGTTCTATAAATCATCATAATACTTTTACTTTTCTACTTTGTCTGAGAGAACTGGTGCTCACTGGCTCATATAAGATCACATAACACACTCTTACATGCTTAAAGGCTAAAACATAGTTCATTTTTGTTTGTTTTTCCAAAAAGAATAAAAACAAAGCCAATGGTGTTAAAGAGAAATAGTGTTTAAACCTTCTGCAATCAACTCTTTAAATAGCTATTGAAATTCACAATAGAAACCAGCCTTTTCAAAGTAAAAAAAATGAAAATTGGCTAAAGGGGGCTTTATAAATTGTTTATTTATTGTAATTAGAAAGTAAAATACATAAGAATTGCTCTTTAATTTCAATACATGACTTGGAAACTGTGAATTTGCTACCGAAATTCACACAGAGCTCAAAAAAAACATCTAATATGGCTTTCTACAATGTAAGGAACTCAGCTATGAAGGTACTGAATAAAACACACACTTTCACTGAGCATTTTTTAAAATGATGGCCAATCATTGCCTGTAAAACACATGACACTGACTGACAGTGTTTCTTTGTCAATGTAGGCTTCACAGGGTTAAGTAACAACATGCTGTGAAGTGAAAAATATTTTGCATAAAGTCAAATAGCATGAAAGCAATTTGGCGGAAATGAAACGTGCATGCACACAACATGTAACAGGTGAGGTTCCACTTGTATCGGCATCATAAACAAATCGCGCTTCCTTATTTCCTCTAATGGAAAACGATTTTTCAGTTTCACAGCTCCAGACTGCTGCTGCTCATCACAATCAAACCTCGTATGGAAATGAAATGCACCTCATCTGCCGCCACATCCTTACTTATCCTCTTATTCATGCAACGGTCACAGTCCAGTGGGGGTGCTGGGAAAATGAATACATATTTATGCCTCTGAAAGTGAAGTCGTTGCAGGCTCAGCGGACACACACACAGCAACACACACAGAACGTATGGAGACACACGGGAGGTGTGCAGGGCTGTGATGCAGCGTTCACACTCACATGAGCGCATAGAGATGAGAGCAGCCAGCCATCAACGGCCTCCACACACACACACACACACACACACACTCAGAGGAAGTTTACAATTACCGTTCATAACTCTTTCTTAACCCAGTTAACGCCGTTGTCATGGAAATGCCTTAAATGCGCAATACATAACTTTCAGCTCTCGGCCTTGGGGATTCAAGGTAAAAATCTCTGAATAAAGCAGCTTCACATTAACAATCTGTGTTTCTCTAGAGGCGTCCACCGCTGCTATCTGAGTTAGCACCTGCCTGTTGCTCTGATCATTTAAGATCCAGACGTCTATGACTAAAATCCTTCATCCAGGCTAAGAGTGTAAAAAAAAATCAAGATATACTAAAATCTATCGTAAAATAGTGGCTTCATGACAGTTTTTGGTAGCCACAGACTGTGCCTTTTAGCTCAAATTAGCTTAACATTTTTATTAATTAAAAAATTATAAAAATTCCATAATTAGTGGAACATTCTGGTATATCCAAGTAAACAAACATCCTTAACACACATAAATTTAAGGTAAAATCAGTTTTAAATATTTTAATCTGATAAATCCCTAGCTAGTATCTCACATGTAATTACTTCTAACCAGACAAATATTACATTCAGAACAAGCAATCTCCACTTTAACGCAGTAATTCATTTTGTTTTATTTATCCTTTAACTGACATTTAGCTCCATAAAAACTAGAAACAATACATATGCAAATGTTGTTCACAAAGTTTACCTGCTGGCACGGTGTCTCACTCATGTAAGCTGTATGCTGGACCAAACTTAGCTCAACTCTAAGGATGTATTGGACTCATTAGTACGGTTTAGTTTAAGATCTGTTTAAATTCACTTCAAAACATACAACTTTAGGCGAGTTCTCTCTACTCTAAGCAGAACTCTACAAACATTCCCACTGATGGAAGTTTTGCTCTAATCGATAAATGTGCAGCAGTTCCACAATGAACTGAGGGAAACCTACAGCTGCTCATACTGAGCTATAAGAGTCAAGTGCTCTCAACTGGAATGTACACCACAGGAGCAACGTTATAGAAAAGAGTGCAGGCAGGTACATCTCAGCGTCTGTAGCTGATGTGATTACATGTCTGTGCAGGGTGGACTCACTGCGCTACATATATTTCAAATAATATGCTAATGCTTGCACCAAAGGGCGGGGGGGTAGCATGATTGCACCCTAAGAACCCGGCCTCAGGAAATGTGTGATAACACATGTAGATGTTATGCACACAGAGGCAGAACACAGATATTCCGATGTGTTTCGGCGCTAGCTGGTCCACGGTCTGGCTCCTCAAAGGAAACTCAGCGGTGAACTATATTTAACATGTTGATCGAAACAGCCTTGAGCGGCGATATTTTAGCAGCGCTGATACATATGAATGTATTCATCAGCGCTTCAACCGTTTCCTTCTCTGTTCGCCTGCCATTGTCTGTAACTGCCTTCCTCATCTATCTGGATGCTTCATGTGGGTCTTCCTGCATGTACCTTTGCTTCCCCTAATTTCGCCGGCCTCTGATATTCTCCCCACATCACAGCTCACGGCTCCCGCTCCTCTGCAGACGTTTCACGCTGTTATTTTCAGCGCCGGCGTGGCTGCGTTATCAGTTATTTCAGCTCCCTGACCTTAACTCCGCCTCTGCTCTTTCTTGTTGCCACCGTGCTCTCGCTTGATTTAAATTCACAGAGACCGCGAGCCCGGCCAATCAAATGTTCCACATGATTATTTATGGCCGAGCTCTCTGAAATCAAAAGGTTGCTGTCTTTTCTGTCTGCTCGTAACCGGAAGGTTCAGCCCTCATGTGCGGTCATCTTTCCTTTTTAGTATTCACCACATATATAATGTTGGAGTTTAGAACAGTTATAATCATTTTTTACTTATATTTATTCAATGTGAAATACGACAAATCCACAAGGACTTATCACGTGATGAGTTGAACATGCAGCAGACAGGCAACTTGCTGATAAACACAGTGGAGCATTTGGAATTGGAGGAAACCAAAAACAAAAATTCTAAAAATTTGATAAATAGAAAAGAACATTGGACCATCAGGTCCACAGAAACATGGCTCCAAATGAATGATATTGTTGTTTCAGTTCTGCTTTGTAGAGCTTCAGAGAAAGTGATGATATGTTATTATTGTGTTTATAGCTTGTCGCGCTGCTGCCAGCTAGCCCATAAAACAAATAACAATGTGGGATTAGAGTATAATAAATTAGCCCTTATTTCATTTAGAAATAATAATAATATGGCACAGACAAAGTTAACTGAATACACAATCACATTCAGCTCTTTTCCAAACAAAATAAGTTCCTCTTTCACAAGTAGTTGACATTGGCCAGTTGATAGTCATTATTTCTAACCATTATTAGTTTATTAAGTCACGTTTATTTTAATTTAATGATTAAATTATATATATTTTTGGGGGCATCAGAAAACAGTTTGATTTGCAGGGCAAGAATGTTGTAAGTGCCACCGTGCTACATCAGAGAGACACAATATTGATGAAAAGCTAGTTATCGAGGGTTTCATCCTTTTGTGAATTCATTTCACACACACACACAGACTGAAAATACCGGGAGATGCAGCAACATGCCGTCCATTGTTCATGGAACACTGCAAAATGTGACTCAACATGCCTCCCTACCACCAAAAAAAACAAATAAAACATCCTAAATGCGTCGTGCTTGATTCAGCACAGGCTTCAGAGGTCTGTCACATCGTCTGGTGTGGTTGTACCTTCAAATGATGTGGTTTAGATAAACCGGCCCAACCGGTGTTTTTGTTTATAACGTGTCTGCTTCTTGCCACGTTGTACCGCTGTAACTTTGTTCCCAGAACACAGTTAGGAAGCTGCGTTATTTTAGCTGACAGAACAGAAGCCGTACAGAACAAAATGGGACCCAAGTGGTGAAGAACGTGAACTTTCCTTCCTCCGTCCTTTTATCATCTGTAGGGATTATTATCAGCCTTGAGTTGAGTCCGAGTGGTTTGATTTTGAGTGTCTGTTCATAGCAGGTTCCAATTCCATACTTTTACCATCAGAGAGAGGCAAGGTCGTTGCAGGAAGGCGCCAGAAGATGTCGAAAATCACTTTTTTCTGCCACTGTAATGGCTGGTCACCCAACGCGACCTGTTGAACCTTCAGTGTCATTTGGCTCAGTCCTGTTGAGTTGCACTCACTGAATTCAAGAGTATTGTGCTGTGTGTGTTGGTTTTTAAGGCACTGAAGAAGCTGGCACTATTTACCGGAACTCTATGTCATGATTTTCCCATTCGAACTACGGTTTATTTATACAAATTAGCATTACATGAATTTAAACAGGTTTTTTATGATCTAAAAGAACCAGGTTTAACCCCTCCCCTCCCCACTGAAACAACCACACTGTTTGTGATTGGCCTAGAGCTGTAGGAAATGTCCCGCCCCCTTAAAGCGTTGAGGGTTTGATTAGGAATAACAAGCCTATCAATGAAAAGGTGCCTTCACTGATTCATGTTGATCATACTGATGATTTTTTGGGGGGCATTTTATACTTAATAACCTAATAACCTACTTTTTATAAATAGATGTTGAGGCATGCATAATATTTTAATATAAAATGTTTCATCACTGGTTAACAATGATCATTGATCATTTTTAAAAACACTCAGGAGAAATAAGGCTCAATGTAACCTTTTTATATTTAACTTGATCCAGCGGTTGTCTGTTAAATGATTGGCTAATTGATCCATTTTTAATGGAAATATGATGTTTATGAGGGAAGCAGCAATAGTTGCATTTTTTACATTATTTTCTACATACATTACAGCATATCAACCTATTGTGTTATTGTATTGATGATACAGTTTTATTTTATTCTGACACGTGCAGTTCGCTGTTTAATCGCGTGTTTCTCTCTCTCCCCCAGTGATCGTGGTTCTGTTCACGGCGTTGAAACGCCAAAGGAAGCAGGAGCCCCTGATCATCTCCAAGGAGGACGTCCGCGACAACGTGGTGAGCTACAACGACGAGGGCGGGGGCGAAGAGGACACGCAGGCCTTCGACATCGGCGCCCTGCGTCACCCGGACGCCGCCGCCGCCTTCGAGGAGTCGGCCAAGCAGCGGCGTGACATCATCCCCACCGACACCCTGCTGTACCCGCCGTACCGCCGTGCCGCGCCCGCCGCCGGCCTCATCATGCCGCCGGTCAGCGTGGCGGCGTCGCGGGACAACGGGGACGTGCGCGAGTTCATCAACCAGCGGGTCCTGGAGAATGACTGCAACCCGACGGCGCCGCCGTACGACTCGCTGGCCACGTACGCCTACGAGGGCGCCGGCTCCGTGGCCGAGTCGCTGAGCACGCTGGGCTCGGCCTCGTCCGAAGCCGAGCAGGACTACCACTACCTGAGTGACTGGGGGCCCAGGTTCAGGAAACTGGCCGACCTGTACGGAGCCGAGGACAGTGACTTCTCCTAACAGACACACACACACACACACACACACACACACATACAGACGTGCGATGTTCAGGAGACGTGACCAATGCAGGGGCCGAGGACAGCGACGTTTAACTCGATATGAAGGACTGTGACCAGCTTTAAAAAAAAAAAAAAAAAAAAAGGAGGAACTTCTAAAAAACACTGCATTTAAAGTTAAACACACACTCTACATGACATGATTCCATTTAATGGGATATTCAACAACACCACCATATCCTTGACCTGCCATCACTGCACATGGATCCAAAAAAACGGAGCTTAGTCATTGACTAAAGTCCTGAATATCTGTTTTTTTTTTTTTTGTTTTTGGGGAGTGGGACCTAATGGATGTAGAAATGTAAAATCAACCAGCACAGCGGTGGAGCCTAAAGATCTGCTTGTGTGAACCTCAAACACTCATTTCAGGCCCGAATGGAGTCCTGAATCTAAAATCGGACAATGTTTCTTATTGAGAATTGAAGTTCTTTTCCCCTACTTTCAGGCTTGGCTTTAATCTCTCCCGGGCTACTAAACAACCATTTTGCAGTTTGGAGTGATTCTCATTGGCTTTTTTTCATGTGCCATTAAAGGCCTAAACCGAAGGAGGAGAGAGTTTTCCAGCCTGGTCATTCAACAAAAAAAAAAAAAGAAAAAAAAACGCTGTGTAGTTTTTTTTTTCAGGACTGGACCAGACAAACTGTTGCCAATGTGAGGTGAAGAGTGCGTGAAGCGGAGTTCTTTTTATTTCTTTTTCTGACTAAGTGCCCTTCTGCTGCCCTTCGAGCTGGACCGTAGACGCCTGTTGGCTGGCCGAGACTAAAGGGGCTACACGATCGCTTTTCTTTTTTTGTTCTTTTTGTCTTTTTCGCTGTCTTGTACAAAGTGACCATTCCAGAGGAGCTGTTCTGAAGGAACCTCGCTTGTTTCGCCTTCTTCGGGACACAGAGTAAAAAAAAAAAAAAAAGGACAACTCGTATGACTAAATGCACTGATTTTTTTATGTTTACGCAAGTTTTCAATTTTTTTTGTTGTTTTTTTTGTGCTGCACACAAAAAACTATATGTACCAAGCATAATTTCTCAATTTTTAACTATCTTGATTAAGTGTATATTGTGTCAGAAATGTGGTGGAACTGAGGTATATTGGAAGTGACTAAGTTCTACGAATCTGAACCGCGGTTCCTTTTGTTCTATAACAAAACAACTTCATACTGATAGCTGCTGTATTTTTCATTGAGAGTCTGCTCTATCTTCACAGGATGTGGGGAAGCCGTGTCTTCTCGGTGGGGCTGACACTTTTAATTCAAAAATCAAGTATTTGAACACCTGGGGGAAAGAAAATAAAATACATCAATCTGTAATGAATTTATCGCTCTGAATGCAGCCAGTTAAAAAAAAACACCCCCGTAAATATTCTTGTATTAACAACTGATCCTCTTGAGCTTGTCTTTTCCCTCAGGAGATGGTGGAGACCAAAACAGGGGCTAAAAGTAGATTTAATATTTGGCATTCACCCACTCGATGACGTTGCTCCTGGATCCGCTGGAAACAAGATACGAAGGTCGATAAGGATAAATGTCACTCTCCTTTCTGTGCAGGAAAACATGAAGCTAGCATTAGCAGAGGTTAGCTTAAAGGGTTAGCATAAAGAAACGGCCAGGTCGGTTCAGTCCGACAACAAAATCTACCCACTAACTCCCCTAAAGATCACTAAGTAAAACCTTATATGTCTCACATAAGAAAGTAATTTAGCAACGGATCATCATGGCACATCTGAGAAGGATTGTACAAAAATGTCTGACATATAGGATGTGCAGCACTTCCAAAAAACAAATTAGCGGAAACACCAGCTCAAGTATTAACATTCCATTGGCCAGCAGGAGCCACTAGTAGTCACTAAGCAGGAAAACATTTGTGAAAATGTACGTGGTGTCTGCATCCAAATTGAACGAGCTTGTCCTTCCAAGTTTCACCAAAACCAGCCAAATTGTATTTTCTGTTCACAGATAAAAAAAAAAAAAAAAAAGTATTACGTTGTTGCCTGGTCACTGATCGACTTCACCGTGTAACTCTATCTACGTTTCATTCCACATCCTGTGTTAGTTTCAGTGGTTCAAACGTGACTTTTTGATAAAGTGGCAGCCCTACCTCACAGCCAGCGTTGCAGCTTTAACGTCTTTCAGTGAACGCTAACCTCATTTTTAGCTCGATATTATTTCTGACCTGGTTCCTCCTGTGTACTTGCTTAGTTTTGAGGATATGTTCCAAATGTTTTTCTTTTTTTTTCACCCCAAGGTATTCTGCCACAGATTTCAGTCGCTGCTTTAACTAAAGCAAAAAAAAAAAGAAAGAAAAAAAAGACAAACAATAAAAACAGCTTTTATTCTTTACTTTCAGTCGTATTCTGTCCACTTTTACATCTCACCCCGAGGCATGAGGTGTCGCTGTTAAACGTTGTGATGAACAAATAAACTGGAAGTCGGCAGCATATTTGTCATTTTGCTTCGTTTACACCTTTTTACGGAGCGAAAAAAAAAAAGGTCGAAATCACAACAGTCAACCTCAGCGCAAACGTGATGAAAACGTTCTTTTTACCAACCGAGGAATGAAAAACGTCTGAGTCGGGGTTTGTCGAGGGGATTCCAGCTTCACGCCGTCCTGATTGGAAAATCGGGAGTTTGTATCTTGTGTTTTGGCAGTTCCAGTGAAAGCAGCAGTTTGTTCCAGTTGTGTTTCGTGACCGTCGTGCTCTGAAGGCTTAAGACAAAGCGTCCACATATTTCTCTCTTTATATTGTAATTCATTCTTTTTTGTACCAAATATTTATAGGACACATGGTGATATTGTTTGGGGAGGGGAGGGGGCGAGGGGGGAAATAATCCGGATACCGTCCAGCTTCACTTTTTTTTTTTAAATGTAATTTTGGAGGTGTGAAACTTGCTGTGGGCAGTCTACCGTCCGTATATGATGATGATGATGACGATGGTGTATTATCGAGTTGTTTAATTTTATCAAAATAAACTTTTACAGTGAAACTGTTGTTGTTGTTGCGTTAATAACTTACAGACTTTGGACTGATTTGTAACAAACAGTAAATGTGTAAAGGTATTGATGCTCAGGCTTCTTCTGGATATCAGACAGCTACAATATTTAGTTTCAGGGAGATCTGCCGCTTAGAGGAGGATGAACATGGAAGTAGCTGTCTTGATGCGTCTGGATTCTGGCAGATATTAAAATTAAATTAAACATGTCAGGGTTTCTGGGGGCAGATTGCAACCATGTCTAGACTCTCCCCAGGAAAGTAAGTCTAACAGAAAGTATTTTTTTTCTCAAGTTGTGTTTGGGAAAATAAAAAAAATCTTCTTGTTTGGACCAAGTTAAATATCTAAATATCTATATTAATACAATGATAATTACATAATAACAATGTTCCCCCAAGAGAGAAGTAGGAAAATAAAAAGGAAAAAGTAGATTTCTACAGATTTGCACTTACATACTTTTTTATATATTGTTTTTTGTATTTTTATTTTCTTCTTAGTAAAGCCACACATGAATCCTGCACATTTTGAATCTCATGATTCTCTTTATACAGAAAAACAATTAACTTGCGATTTACATTTTTTAGGATATGCTTCTTTTTAATGATTCTAATCCCTTCCTCTTTCTCTTTGCCTTTACATAACCGTCATCAGATTTGATGGTTTAAGCCACAGACTTTCCCAAAAACATGTTGCTTTTCTTTCAGAAGGGTGTGAACGAAATTGCATGAAAGAGAAATTTCTCTCTCTGGGTGCTCAGTGCCTCTAAATCTCTGATCCTAGAATCGCCGCTGGTCACTAGGCATGATGGGAAAAACATCACTGATCTTATGAGGTGGGCTGCGGCAATCCAGGAAATATTTTTCACCATATGGGCCAGAAAAGTTTCTACAGGACTGACTGAGCGCCTTTTTAATTCTTTTAACTTTGCCCTGTCTAAGATGATGAGACTAAAGCATCGCGACTTTCGGACATTCTGACTAAAGACGGAGAAAATCTGCTGCCTACGTATTATTAATGTGTTCTTTTCTTCTTCTTTTTTTTCCTTTGTTACCAGCAATTATTGAACAGTAACATGTTTCAAGAAATGGGCCAGCGTTGCTCTGCTATGAATATTTCACATAATTAAACACACGACCATGTTTGTGTCAGTAAAAGAAACGGGGGAGGAATGAATAAATAACCTACATAAGTTAGATAAAACAGAATGACGTGAAAGATTCACACTTTTTTTGTTCCGGGTTGAAGTGATAACGGGAAGATCTGTCCTAAGCCGCTTGACACAGACATCTTGAACTTGTTTTTTTTTTTTTTTGGAATGCGGGGTGACTTTTTTTAATAGGAGCGGACAGATTGTAACCCCTCCACCCCTGCTCTCTGTTTTCGGTTTCACCATCTGTCGGACAGGAGACTGTGAGGGAGCATCAGTGTGTGTGTGTGTGTGTGTGTGTGTGTGTGTGTCCAGTGGCAGCATTAGTGATGACAGCTGTAACTTCTCCATGCTACAAGTACACCGCATGCCTCCATTAGTGCTTCATTTTTTTTTTTCCTGCCGTTAATCTTTGATGGAGCCATCATGTAGGGAGATAAAAAGTGACTGTCAAATTCACTGACTCCGCCCCCTCAAAAGACTCACACACACACACACACACACACACACACACATTGCATATTCAGAAATGCACAAACCGTCTCAAAAATGCATGACCATTCACTTTTCGAGTCCTGGCTTAAACAAGGTGGGCTGCGTGTGTTCTGCAGGACCCCCCCCTCCGCTTCATCCACAGGCCAAGCACCGGAGGCTGGAGATGTTCTCTCTTAGCAGCCCGCTCACACGGGGAAATCTCTGTATTGTCAGCTGGCATTAAAGTGGAAGAGAAGGGAACAGGACGAGAGGGAGGCCAACAAGGTAGAAGCCCTCAGATGCCACCTCGAATTCGCTTCCACGGAGGAAAAGTAGGCCTGGAAAAGGAAAAAAAAGTGGCAGAGCAGAGCCTGCCCTTACAACTTTTTTTTGTCTCACTACAGATATCACAGAGACATTTATGAGGTCTTATCTAAACGACCTGATGAAACGACCTGATGAAAAAATCCAGGAGAGCATAACAAAGAACCATTGTGGTATTAATGTGGATTATTAATTCATATGTAGTGTATGATAATAATCAAGTAATAACCATATTTGTATATCATAGCTATATATTTATATATTAGCATGTGGGCAACAGCAGAATATTCAAGCAGTATACTCCTTGTCTGTGCGAGACGAAGGCAAACTGGCCGAGTGACCACGCAAAGGTGTGTGTATGTGTGTGTGTGTGTGTGTGTGTGTGTGTGTGTGTGTGTGTGTGTGTGTGTGTGTGTGTGTGTGTGAGGTTAGCATCGGTGCAGTGGATTCTAACATCAGACTTAACCTCCTCACGGTGAACAAACACAATGAAGTGGAGCCTAAATCCGAACCACAAATCTAAGCACACAAAGTTCTGCCCGAGTAAAAGGAAGGAGCTGCAGGAGGCCGTTTCCAGCCGTGGTGTGGCGGAGCAGATCTGTCATTCAGGCCGCCTCACGTCCTCGAGTCCTTGAATCACTCGCGGGTTCCTTGAGATGCTGGAAGGGGCAGTGGCTGCTCCTGAGAGCTGAGAATCCTCTGAAGGCTTCAGGATTCAGGATTCAGGCCGGCAGCTTCTTCTGCTGTTGGGAGAAGAAGAAGAAGTAAAGTCAAGGAAATCCAATTATTTTGTCAATCTGACCATGGTTGACTTTGTCACCTAAAGCACGATGTCACCTAACCCATATGTACAATATTACCACTATTGGGACAGGACCAGTACATACTGAAATACAGTATGATCAATATGTGGTTTTAGCCCCTTGATTTGTTACGTCCATACTGGCAAACACTGTCTTGAAGAAACAGAAAGAGGAAATTTGACGCTATAGAGACTGAATGTGTCAGCTATACGGATTTTGTCCACCCGTCACTTCCATTAAATGCACATTTAACGGATCTTTAATAGTCAGCGTGAACAGGAGGAATTATTACAGCAAGGCAAACCTCTTCCAGTGTTCACTCTGGCACCTGGACGCTCTAAACTTTCCCTTAAAGACACAAATAATACCAATTTTTCACTGTATTTTTAGTTTCTCTGACCTTTTTGAGTATGACACATTGAGACGGAACTCTGGCACAATTTGTTGAAATCATAAGTGAAGGTTTGTGATGGGCTGCTGCACCTGTTGCAAGATTCCCAGTGAGACTTGAGATTGTAACCATGACGACAGAGTTCCTCTATCCTTAAGAAAGTAGCACTTTAACCAAGATTACATGTTTCCATTTTTTTTTATCTTAAAGATATTTAAGCTAACTGTGTTAGTTGCAATGCCACAAATCCTGCTTGTAGGTAGCCTGCCTTTTTGTGTCTCTGGGGGTGGGCGTGGCCAATCAGCCAATCAGCAGTCGAGTCAAGCTCATCCAGTAATTAGCTCCGCCCCCTAGCCTACAGGACTCAGAAGTTAAAACTAGGTTTTCTTTCCGGTTACAAAGTCTGGAAACATACAACAACAAAAAAAGTTAAAGTAAAGTTTCCTGTTGGCTACAGGCTGTTTCCTTCCATTGTTAGCACTGCATTGTAATTCACCCATATCAGGTTAAAAATATCAGCAACTTTTTGTTTATTTTGTCAACTAATTCTCTTTCTTTTGTTGAAGCCAGCGGCCTCTGTAATTGAGTCCAAATTACCATAGTGAAAACCCTGACATTATTCATACTAGAAGGACACTCTGAGAGCCTATACCTTCACTAAGGCCAACAACCTTCCATCTGACATGCAAATGTACAAAATAAAACACAGCTTATGGATCTTATTCAAAGTGTCAACTTGCATCTGCATTGCAAATAAATCCACTTTAAACCCCAATCGCAGCCTGTTTGTATAAATTGCTATGGTAACAGCGCATGTTTTGTCCGGCACTTATGCTTCGCCGCCGCATAATTTTAAATAAAGTAGCCGTAATCATTTATAAATCACCCTAATCTGTGTGTCTGAGAGTCGGTGTTAACGTGGTAGTCGATGGGACGGTTAGTCAGCACTTTCTGCATCTCTCGGCAATTTATAAAAAAAAATAAAACCCATTTAAATGGGACTAACGCTTCTGACATATAAACAGATGAACAAAGACAAGAAAAGAATTCCAGCAAACTTTATCGACAACGACAAATCAACACGTTCTGCCAAAATTTGACACCTAACTGCTACAATTTTGCACCATGATGAATGGATGGGAAATATCGTTTGATGGAATCCAGTGGAGTTGAATGGGGAGGAGGAGGTGGAAGAGAAGCAAAAAAAAATATTTATAGAGATGTTACATCTACAAAGGCAGCGAAGTGAAAGCAGAGAGATGAAACATGAGATTAAGTAAAAGACGGCAAATCTAATCAGATACCTCCTAATTAATTACAAACTGTTTAATAATATTTCCCAATGATTAAAGGATTATCCGCTGCTTTGATTATTATAACCTCCAACATGTATACATGATTAGATTTTTTAATTAATCCTTCCCTTTCCCCTCCTTTCTGTTGCTAATGGGGACCGCGCTTCATTGATGATTCAAGTCGACTTCGGCTTTTCTAAACGCAGCTGTTTGACTTTTAATTTCAAAGGAAGAAGCAAGTTGGGTTTCCTGAACTTCCTACACACGGTTAATACGGAACGGCAAAATCTTCTTTCAGCCCCGCGTCACCTGGGAATCAGATGTTATTGGACCATTTTGGTTTGAATGAGAACACAGAGTGACGGATTTCAAAAGATCTACATCTAAAGCAACTGCAAAGAACATAAGCTCTAAACATTAAGACTTTGACAAATGGAATCAGCAAAAAAAAATGGTGCGCACCATTTTGCTCTGAATGAACAGTTTGGACAGTACGAGGATTTGAAATGTTTCCTCTGTTTGGTGGGTCTGTCAGAGGTTTTACCCAACCATCGGTGACATACATAAACTCTGCGACAGTGCATCCGCTTACACAACAGCGTGTTTAATGCGCCGCGGAGTTCTGAACAGCATCGACGGTGACAACTTGTCGCCTCCGCCCGCTGAAGAGGAAGAGGATGCCCATGACGAATCGGGCTGTGTTTGTTCATAAAGATTCATCCACATGATAAAACTGGTGCATCCTAAAGGGCAGGCTGGTGTCTATCCAGTCATGCTTTTACTTTACTTCTCGACTACGTTAGATGGAACTACGCGTCAACTCAATAACGTTAGGAAACTTTACTCTTGTCCCTCGTTCACATTACGATGACGAGCACATAGGGTCACACATAAAGTCCTTTACCTTCCTTCTGTCCTTGGTCAGTTTTGCAATCGTCTCCCAACTCTGGAGCGTTCTGGATTCTCGCACTTTATGCAGAACCCAAGCAAGAGGATGTTACTCCATTATCTGTGATTATCTGTGATTTAAGTTTATCTATTTTTTGGACTTGCTCTTCCTTTGAATTCTTTCCAGTTTTTCCCCGCCACCAAACATTTGGTTTCCCTCTTCTCTTCCTCCCTTCCACCCATTGATGATGCCACAGTTCCCAAGAGAGAAAAACTAATATTTTTGTCCTAAGAACCAACTTTTCAGGTCCCAAACCATTTATTTTTTTATCAGTCTGAACTCATTAATGTGAAATGTGATACCACTACCAATTGGTAGTCCTGGTCCATGTCATTTGGGGCGTCTCTCCTTCTTCTTTCTTCCACTGTCCACTGTAATATGACTCTTGGACTGTTTTAATATCTGTGATGATCACACAGCCAAACCAGGTCCATCAGTGTCTTTTAATTATAAAGTAAATGTCTTCTTGTTGGGTGATTACGATTCAAGGTTTACGATACGATATAGGCATGACATGGGGAAAGCAGATAGAATGTGCATCTCCTTTTATATTCTATAACAAGGGTGTCGAACTCAGGTCCTGGAGGGCCGAGTGGCTGCAGGTGTTTGTTCCAACCAGGCAGCGACACACCTGACTCTACTAATGAAGGTGCTCAGCAAGAGCTCTAATGGCAGATTAGTGGAATCAGGTGTGTTACTGCCTGGTTGGCAGTATGCATTCTGTGTTGAAAATATGCAGCTCTGATAGATCTGGAGTTTTGTTTTAGTGCTCTATCGCTTGAATTTCCACATTCCTTGAACCTGAGTGGAGGTAGTGTGTGCTTTATTGATCTGATTTTGACTGTGTTGGTTTGGACCCCCCATTGTGATAAATGGTGCTTCCTTGCTATGTGGGGTTATTTCTGGTTTTGTATTGACATTGATGGGTATGACGGTTGGATCGTTGCTGTTGCTCGCCAAATCCTGCCTGCCTGTCTTTTCTTCCAGCTGGCTCACCCCCCCCCGGAAATAAAAGGAGGTGAGGAAGAACAAGAGCGGCACGGTATTTTCGTCAGAGGTATTTACTCGAGTCCACACACATAATAGAAGCAGACAAAAGCAACTAAAATGGTGTCTATCCTGCTTGCACACATAAACACCCAGTAGAGCCGTTACTAAACTTACTTACTTACGAAACTGTGTTTACATATACTTAGAAACTGGTTTTCTTATAGTCCACATACCTTAAACCATTTTAATCGCTTGATCAGTGGCTGATCCTTTAACACGTATTGGAGTATTTTAACCCTTAGCACCATTTATACTTTTAACTAGTAACAAATTAAATATATTACACTTTTTAATTGGTCACATATATATGATGAAGGGCTCGTCTTCTGATATAACATGTTAAACCAGATTATTGCTCTTGTGTAGCTTGTTAAATGTCATACAACCTTCCCCGGACCAGATTAGATAATCCTAAATCCAACCTGTAGACTACTAGGTTATTTGAAACCATAAATTACCTTCGCTGTTTGTTTAAATCGTGCGATCCGCGTTGTAGCAGGTACCAGACAAGCGCGAGGAGGCCGACTCATTGCCGGCGTGTGTCATGTTATTTTGCAAACGTTTTGTCTGAGAGAACTAATCTTCTGGGTGAACGGGCCGAACTTAATCACTCGCTGAAATGACCCATTCAGTTGTGAGTGAGGCAGGCGTTGCTGCAAGGGGCTGTGATTTGTTCCCTGTGAACGGATAACTGGAATCACTCCCTGGCTGTAGCTGCGAGGAGAATAAAGTCCAGTCAATGCAACAAAAAGGTACTTTAATGCAAGATTTTATGATTTTAAAACACTGTAGACCGTTCTAAATGCTCTTTTTTGTGGTTTATATGTGTCTTAATATGTGATAGTGAGGACTTCTCCTTTGCTGAGATAGTCCCTCCCACCTCACAGGTGTGCCCTATCAAGAAGCTGATTGGACGGCTGATTATTGCACAGGTGTCCTTAGACCGGCCCCTATAAAAGGCCACTCTGAACCTGCAGTCTGGTTTTATCAGTGGGGGGCAGAACTCCAGTCAGTACGAAAAGTCGATCTGGTTGTTGACTGTGGAACGTTAATCCACTCCTCCTGAACACACTATTTGAGAGAGTGTGTGTAGAAAATGTTTCAGACCTTTTGAGTTCATCTCATTAAAAAAAAAAAAGTTTCTACTTTTGTTCAGTGTGCTTTAAAAATGCTGCTGTTTAAAGGATTAAAAAGCACTGAATGGTTTTAGGGCCTAAATATGTTTCTGATCTGCTGTTAAATTATGAACGATCCAGGTCATACAAATAAATCCCAAATATGGGACATTATATATTTTACACTTATTAGTCTACTCTTTATGTAGTCTTTCAATTTTTTTTGTTGCATATAATAGTCTGTCCTGTATTGATTAGTGTGTTGTGGGTGCACTATTTGTTTCTAGGTAGGACGGCTGCATTTTGCTGCTTCTTGAGGCTCCATCCATTCAGCTGCAATTATTTTTACCACCTGTGAGTGTCTGTGCTCTGTTTGCCCTGATGAAAGCCTGTTGGGGCGAGACGCGTCTATTTTAAAACAGTGTGAACTTTTTGTACTGTAAGAGCCGCCTAAACTTTTTTTTTTTTTTTTTTCCCTTTTGATAATCGTTACTCCGCACTAAAGAGCGCCTTTCAGTTCTCCGCTTATCAGGTGTCTGTGCAAGCACTCGAGTCTACTTTTTTTTTTTTTTTTTTTTTTTTTTTTAAATATCAAGATTTATAAATGCAGCATTTTATCAAAGCTACAGTGCTTGTTTTTTTCATTACCGGCTGACATCTGCAGATTTCTCTCATTAGGATCAGACAAATGAGGAAATACACACTTTATACATGTCTTGTGATAAAAATAGACATGTCATTGCAATATCCAAACATAGACTTGATGTGTTACAGAAAGAAAATGAGATACATAGATTTCACTTTATTTATTTATATATATATATATATATATATATATATATATATATATATATATACACTTAAGCCCAAAATTATTCATACCCCTGTCAAATACAAGGGATTTCTTTATTTTTTCACTTACAAATTAGTATTTTACTTGAGTTTTTACTTAAATAGGACACAAAAGAAACTCAGAAGCCATAATTGATTTGTGTTTATTTAGAATGTTTATATAAATGGAGTGAAAACAAAAAATCACATCCAACAAATGACTATGATATAGAAAACTCCTGGCAGGTCATGCTTTGTGTAAAAGGCCTTTTACATAAATTGCGGATGCGCAGCCTTCATGGGTCTGAGATACATGAAAAAAATGGCTGCCATATACCAAAAACTTTGCAAGGGCGTGGCTTAGCAGGAAACTGCCCAATCATCATCAAGCTTGGTGCTTATCTTCCTAACGTGTCCTATTGATTGGTGGGCGTGGTCTATCATATATATTTGTTCAACCGATTGTGATTAAACTCACTGACGACATCCCGCTCTATCTCCTAAATATATACATCGAGTTTCATTCAGATCTGAGGAACTGGGGGAGAACGCGTGACTGCTCCTTTAAACACAACTAAACGCCACGAAAGCGACTTCGCTCGCCCATCGTGAAGCCCCAGGAACAAACAAGACCGATGCCACCTTGTGGCCATGATTACACCTTTGGCTGCCACTCGCGGCGATACCTGATTGTCGTTTATAGAGTCTTCTCCACCTCTGTATATAATTACGCCTTGTACTCAGAAGCAGTGGTTGTCTAAAGGCTCATTATTACTGATGAACTCAGGATATTATAATTAACAGATCAACCTGAGCCTCTGTGAAAGGGCCTGAACCTTGATTCATTTTTTCAAACACAGCAACACATAGACTTCTCTCTCTTTTCTTCACTCATTGGATGTCATTACTTGGCCTAATTTTGCAAATATTATATTTTGGTAAGTTCCATTTGAGTGTCCACTCATGCAATCATGTTCACTTCAGTCAATATGAAATGTGGCTTAAAGATTACAAGCAGTAATTCTGCGGTTATTTTTCCCTCCCAGTTGATTTTAAAGGGACCTGGTTATCAAAAAGAGCAATTTTTTCAGCGCTTGTGTGTAAATAACTCAGTCTCTGTGTGCCTGCTAACACACACAAACTATGAATAAGACCACCCACTCATTCTGTTGTTCGGCCTCCTCTGAACACAAGTCATTTATTAATGGCTCCGGTTGTGATGTCACACCAGGAGTGGAAATTCATCGTGAACCACCCCTGGATCCATGTGGGCTGCCCTCTCTTTCCAGAGTGTTTTTTACTTGATTTCTCTTTCTCTAATTGGTCCCAGCTCTTTAGGGGCGGGGCAAATGACAGCGGTGGGCCAATCACAATGAAGTGGGCGTTTCCGTTCAAAAGGCAAATGGGAAACAGTCAGTGGGTGCTAGAAGGCAGACTGTACTGCTGCTACAGGTCTGATTTGACCATAAAAA
Organism: Eupleurogrammus muticus; assembly: GCA_036785175.1. NCBI lineage: Eukaryota > Metazoa > Chordata > Actinopteri > Scombriformes > Trichiuridae > Eupleurogrammus > Eupleurogrammus muticus. The sequence goes on along the minus strand of JAYKQN010000014.1, from coordinate 10,815,383 downwards.
TATGTTAAACTTTACAAATAGGCCTTGAAAATTAAAATACTATATTATGATATTGACTTATACAAAAAAAGCGACTATTAACATCAAATTTAGCGGAAGATTTCTGCTCCAGTGTGGTTGAATCCGCATTTATTGGTTGGGTTTATAGGTGGTAATGATGCTACAGTGAGCGATAATATTTGCTGTTTCTGGCCTTTGACGTGGAACACGATCACTACACCGATGTTGCATCCCACTTTAATCTGGGTTCAGCGAGGAGCTCCCTGAGAGTATTCTCAGAATCTTAATGAATGTGTATATATACCCAGGGGTCCATGTGGGTTTCAGGTCCCCCTCCAAGAGCTCGTTAGCTTCTCTTAATATTTTATTAAGAGTCTATGGTTAATCACTTCATGTAATTGGACGCAACATTAAAAATATATTTAGTAGTATTCCTGTGTTTGTGATTTGCCCATTTAAAGTAATTAAGAATTTATGATTATTTAAAATGATAACAAAAATTTCTGTTTGTAAAACAATACTCTACATGATGTACAATGATTATTCAGATGCAAATGGTGATTAGTGACATGCCCGTGGTTCCTGAAGATCAGGGCCTGAGCTTATCAAGCTCCTCAGCTTTAACACTGGCAAGCACAACATAGGCAATCACGAATGGAGGTCCTTATTTTCTCAGATTAATGGCACGTTAAGTGATGAAATTTCTCACGGGGGTTTAAAATCAACATAAATTTGGCAAACAATTCTCAGGAGAATGCATCAAGATACACACATTAAAAAAAAATCACACACATTACGAACTGATTTTAAATTACCTGTTGAGAAAAAAAGCAGCGTGCTGTTACCCCACACCTACTGTATATATAGCCTGGGTTTGTCATATCACACAGAGCCTTTACAAACGGCATCTGGAGCGAGGAAGAAGCTCGACTGCTGCTTAATTGGTGGAACAATGGAAAGATGTGATAAAAGCAGTGAGTTCAGACTAACATCAACCAGCGAGCGATTCCTCGCTTTAAGACATTTGACAAATTGCTTTTAAACTAAAGTTTGAGTGTAAATTTCAGAAAGCACTTAAAGGCTCTGCTACTTAAACAAGCTCTCTGTTCCTGAGCGAGTTGGATTTAGAGCCACTTCCTCTGAGAGCTGTTGTGAAGTGTCCACATAAGACACTTAGAACAGACGTCTGACCACAGTTGGTTTGATAAATCAATAAAGTGAAGCCACTTTATTTTTACAAATTTGTTATTTGTGATTTAAGTATCTTTAAATCTGGTTTAAAAATGGAGAAAAGTAGAAGTGAGACAAAAAAAAATGTATATATATATATATATATATATATATAGCAACTGCTAATTTCTTCCATTGTCCATGATGCTATCCCCAGTATACAAGCAAATTACTTACAAGTTACTTACACAATTATTTATTTTCAATTGATGAACATGATAGATTATTTTTTTATAATAAGGTAATTAAGAAAAAATATATAATTTAATTGTACTCTCACACACACACACACACACACACATTGTAACAGATGGATGAGACGCTGGCTTCAAAAGTGTGTATTTTGTATAATTTGAGCAATTGTAAAACAAATGAACATTAATTCACAACTGCAACATACATCTTTCTTTGTAAATTATCTACACTTTTACAACTGACACTTTATCGTTCCGATTGTTTTACTTAAAAAAAAAAAAATAGTACTGGCCTTTTAATTGCTATTTATGTAATATACCAGCTACATTCTTGAATATATATACAGTATATATTTAAGTAAAATAACTAATTAACAAACTAAAATTGAAGTTAGCACAGTAGGAAATAACAGTAGGTGCGTATATAATAATCATGTTAATAAAAGTAAACTCAAATAAGAAAGCATCATACCAGGCAATGTTTGCTGTGATTTTCCCATGTTCTGCTTGTTTGCATGTTGAGGTTTTAGAGCAGTTGCGAGCAACCCGGCTCCCAGTAGAGCCGTGTTTTACCAAACCTGACTATCATCATCATCATCTCATTACCGGCCCTCAAGAAGCCACTTGATAAGATAATAATTATAATCAGGTTTGTCCATAGAAGAATCTCCCAGCCCAGCGTGTCCAAGGCGGCCGTCAGATCTCAGAGAAACTGGAGCAGCGGGGGCTCCTGAATCAGCAGTTAAGAGGGGGATCATTAAAAAAAAAAAAGAAAAAAGAGGTCTCAGAAGAGCCGCTTCGGTGCTGTCGGGAGATTTGAGGCCCGATTGAAACTTTGAAAAACGATCTGAAGACGCTCGGAGTGGGACGCAAGCTGTTCTCTAGAAGGCCTCGGACAGGAAGGGGGGTGGGATCGCGGGGGTCAAATGTCGCCTTTTTGAGCGCAAGTTTAAAAGCAGGCGGGGTGGATGTCCAAAATGTCAGTACATGCAGGAATGAAGAGGGCGGTGTGTTCTTCAACATCTGTAGATCACAGAAGCCGTCCAACATTTAATTTATTCTACAAGTATCACAGATTTCTCTGATACTTTGGGCCTGGATGGACGACTGGATGAGATTCAGAAAGTCCAGAACCAGAGGTCTGAAGCGTTCATGTTAATTCAAATCCCTAGCAATTGAAAAAAAAAAAGATCAAATTTCAACTTTAAACTTTCAAAGTTCCACAGCTGCAGCTCAGAGCCGATCCCTGATTTCTTTTCCGATACAATATCAATTAAAAATTCAAGGTGGTATCTCCGATACTTTCTACTTTTCTGGATCTGGAGGTTTAGAGCCGAACAAACACTAAATTTCACCATTTTTAGGAGTTTAATGCAATTTCATTCCCACATTTGTAAAAGAAACGCATCTTATTTTTTGGGGGTGAAAGTCTGTCACTATACCATCAAATCTGATAAATGTTATTTAAATTCTGAGCCACAACCAAGAAGAAAGAAAAAACAGGCCTATGGATTGAATTTTGTACGGCAGATAAAACTTCTAGCAAACTGTTTTACACTCGCAGCAGGAGAAAGTTTATTGAAGTGTCGATGCACAGATCTTCAGCAGGATAATTTACAACAGTGTTCAACAGTGTTTCTGGACCCATTTTATTATTTTTTGTGCAATTCGATTAAAAAAGAGCAGAAACTGCTTTTTTTAAAAATTGCATTATGGAGCGTTGAAATACTTTTGTAATTCTCTTGTTTTTCCTACAAACCTTTTAATGAAAACAAAATAATAAAAATGTTGAAGCAAATGAAATCATCTACCCAGAGTCAATTCTGTATAGTCAGATTTTAAAAATCCAATATTTCACAGTATCTATTTAATAACAGTTTTTTTTTCAGATTGATGATTCCAAGTCAGTCGACTCTACTGTGTTAAAATAATTCTATGATTCCTATGTGCACATTGTACATGGCTTTAAATGTCTTAAAAAGGAAAGTAAGGCTTTAGAGAAAACTATATATGAATCTGAGGCTAAAAACTCCAACTCACACTCAGTGAGTACGTCTAATTTAACATCTCACATGTTCGCGGCGTTGAACCACCGCGTTACTCATCATGGAGCACAAAGTGCCGCTTGAAGGCTTCGATCAGCGTATTGGCGTTAAGCGGATCCTTGGGGAAAACGGCGATATTCGACGCGTTTTCCCCCTCCGCGTGTTGTAAGATTCATGAGAAATCCCGAAGCCCACATCGGGATCACAGCTTCAGATCAGACGGGATGAGCAGAGCCCATCGCGTTCAGTTATGCTGTCATATCCGACCACGACGACTCGCACGACATGCTGCTGCCCAAAGAGCTTTAAATGAAAGCAGAAATAAACGCAGCCCAACATATTACAAGTTATTAGTTAACATGTGGCAGGTAATGTTAATTTATTATCATAGACACTAACAACACAGGGTTTTTCTGACCCCTGAATCCCATGCTGTGATGTAAAAAAAAAAACAATGCAATTTGCTTCACTTTATTCTCAAAAACTAACACTTTCGAATTAAGACTAAATAAGAAATAAGACATATATAAATACTTTAGAAGGTGATATCGGCCTTTTCACATATTTAAGCATTGACCCTGCGTTCATGGATTCTACTGGAATAGAATTTTGAACAAAGAGAACCCACGTGTATGAATCAGACGAGTCGTTCAGAGACAGACGAGGACGTCGGCGAATTGACGCGATCGCCGCTTTCACCCTGGGTTTAGGTGCAGAGAAAGATGGGGAAAAAAAAGGCACAACTCATGTCACTTTCCTTTGTGCCTGCTTCTGACATTCAGCTTTTCATGTGGCCCTGTGGAAACCTTTTTTTTTGTGACAGCACAAGCCAATTTGGGAGAATTTTCAGGGGGGAGGTTTTTCTCCCACTAATGTGCTCTTAGCGGCGTCTGACGGCGTGGAGCCACTTCCATTGTTTCCCGAGGCTCCGTCACTCCCACGGTTTCCGTTTACGTATCGGGGTTGGCAGCCCTGCACTTTATTCCCAGAGCTGCTTGAGTACACGTTTGAGGTACTTGTACTTGAGTATTTCCATTGAATGCTACTTTATAATTCTTCCCCACTACCTTTCACAAGAACATATTGTATTTTCTACTCTACTACGTGTATCTGAAACTTTAGTTACATTGCAAAATTTGGCATGAAGTCGTATATTTTAATATTCTTACTTTTTAAATTCTCATTCTCTCTTTTTTTATGTACTTTGAAATTTGGGTATGAGATGCACAAAGTATATTAGGGACAATGCCTAAACTTGGTACCAAATAATTTAAGCCTCTTGGAATTTTTTTTTTTTTTATATAAGATGAAAATTGTATGTAATCAACTTATATTGTGGATGCATTAATATTTGTTGTTCTTTTTTACTACAGCATTTAATGTCAAAAAAATTACACAAAATTGTGATTTTTTTATTTGGGGGAAAAAAGGAGAACTTTTATGTGACAAGACACTAACATTAACACAAAATGCAAATTTTTGTGATACCTGATAAATGGTTTTAAAACGTATTATTAGACTGTATAATACCTCACTATTAATACAACCAATGCTGTATTATGCTCTCATGTATATAGTAACACTGTATAATGGGTAAGCTGATAATACGTCTGTACTCTTACTTTACTTCAGCAAAGCATCTGATAACTTTGTCCAACACCGTTAATATATGTTTTATTACTATTATCATTGCACTTTAATGTGGCTGAATGAGAAACAGGACTTTGGTTGTGTAGTTCCCTGTTAACGGAGATAATGCAGGGCGTTCACAGCATTTAATAGCCTAACGCGGCATTTATCTGATATATTGTAGGAGCACAGGGCATAATGTGTGTCAGTCTGCCTCATCCACAATTCTCCCGTTAAATATGCCGCTTTCTTACGTCAATCAATCAGAATAATTCAGCCTAAAAAAAAAAACAATAGCAGTCATTTGCGTTCCCATCCATGTTGCACCTCTGCTACTGAAACATTAAGAAGCAATCGAACAGAAGTTTGCATAGATAGAAAGCACTTAAAGGCCGATAGAAGAAAGTTTCCAGATGCTACCTAATAAAACAATGCAAGTGCAGGTTTTTTGGGTGCCAAACCCTATTTTAAAGATTTTCTCCAATAGAGTAGTAAAAAAAAATTATCCCAAAAACTGTTTATCTTCCTGGGATCTTCTCTCCAACTTTAAGTCGCAGTAAAGCGTAATAGACTCTAAGACTGCATAAGACGCCTTTTGGAAGGATCACTGGACTAAATTTTAATTATAAAAAAATATAAATATTTGTACATCTAAGGCATCGTTCTCTTTACAGACAGCGATTCACAACCCTTACATATACTTTAAGAAATACTTTTTTTTTTGCTCAGCTACCAGAACCGTCACCAGATTCTAATGCCGTAACGTTTAAAAGTCTCGAAGGCTTATTTAGAGGCAGTTTAAATGTATGATCAAATAATCCGCACCATGCAAAACGATATAGCCCGAAGCTGTAGGAGGCATGTTCACCTGCTTAATTCTACGCTTCAAGCTGGAATATTTAGGCGAAAAATGTGATCCATCTGGAATTAACCGACTATTAGGAATAAAAAATCGCCTGCTGAAAATATATAGTTTTAATTTCAGGTCTTACATGTAGGAAGACCTGAGAATATAGGCTATTATATAGGATGTTGTAATTTGATACAGAAACTGTGGAAATAAATAGATTTTGGTTGGGAACATCATTTGAGAAAAAACAGTTGTACAAACAGTGGTGAAGAAAGGCAAATACATTTTTATATATTTGAAGTGTTATGAATTACGCATATATTTTTCTTATGATATATTACTACTAAAAACAACCATCCCAGTACGAAACACACAGGCATTTTATTTTTCATCTTATTATTGAAAAAAAGAAAAAAGACAAGGTAACACGGGAGAAATAAAACATGTGAGAATAGGAAGTATATTGTGTGTCTGTGTGTGTAATAAAGTGATATAACACTGTCATAAGACTATTATCATATTCAATATATAACATAATAAAACAAAATAAATACAGAAATGTATCTTTATTTTAAAAACTAGCTCATGGAATACATTGATAAAATGTCACATGTTATATGTAACATAGTATAATATAACTTATCACATAATTAAAGTTAACATAATATTGATGCCACCACATTCTACATGTAATATAATCTAATATAATATAATGCACCATAACATGACATGATATTTAATACCTTTCTACCTTGTTATTATAAAAAATTCTTAGAATTAATGGGTGCTTGCCTTAAATTTAGATCGTATACACGGCATCCACATAAGTGGGCTAAAAAGGCCTATGCTGAATCCCTGCAGCCCTGCATTAGTTCAGTACTGCCGTGTGTACAGGCCAAATGCGGATGAATGATTATTTAAATACGGAGGGTAAACCCGACGTTCCCCCCGCTCATTAATAATAAGGCGAGCTAATTCGCACGCAAGCATACAGATTATCACCCAATCACGAGCCATCTGCATAATCAAACAGCAGGATGGAGCATGGAGCTTTTACCAGCGAGAATATGAACCGCTTTTCCCATCTGAGGAGGCAGGGAAGAACAGAAAGGGAGGGTCAGGTGCTCTTACTGTAAGTGCCTTTTTGGAAGATGGAGAAGTGGTGTTTAAAGGTGTGTGTGTGTGTGTGTGTGTGTGTGTGTGTGTGTGTGTGTGCGTGTGTGTGAATATCGTAATGGATTCCTGTAATAGATACAGAGAAAGCAAGACTTCAAGTTCCCCTTTTTTTTTTTTTTGCGTGCAAAATTGTGATGTTGAGTGTGAAAATAGAGGGGACTGTTTCGGATTGACAGAACGAAAGAGGAAGTGTCACCAAACATAAAGGAAATGAACGGTCGTATCGCACAATATGAACCAATTTAAAAGGGAAATCTTTAGGGAAAAAAAATACGTTTTCAGTGCCTGCATGCTTTTTGTGTGAATTAGGCATGCAAACTAGTTGGAAAAGGAGGAAAACTCTGCACAGAAAAAAAAGATAGCAAAGTTTGAGCTGCTTTTCAATGTCAGACAGCAGATTTTATTTTTAAATGTACAAAACCGTCATTGCAATTCTTCAAATCAGAATATCGTGAGCGCATGCTGTTTTAAAAATACCAGTGCTGAGAAATACTTATTGAAGTACGTAGATACCATTTTCAGGTATGCATTTCCTTTTTATTAGTTCTGAGTAGGAAATTTCAACTGGTAGTAGACGGTCCTGTAATAATCGGGTTGTAGCACTTCTGATTTTTTGTTTTTTTACAGTAAACCAGCCAATTTTATTTTTGGTGGCAACACAATGCAAAAGCAGCTGTTCATTCTAAGCATTTTGTGTGTGTGTGTGTGTGTGTGTGTGTGTGTGTGTGTGTGTGTGTGTGTGTGTGTGTGTGTGTGTGTGTGTGCGCGTGTGTTAGGAATCGCTGAAAACTACTTTAAAAGTTGGATCCACGTCAATTATCGGAAATGACTGTAGGGTTTAAAAAAAAAAAAGTGAGTAGTGTGATGCATTTTTCTTTTGCCATTTAATGTTACCACCAGCTAACACTAAGTGCTAAATCCATCTGAGAAGCTTTGTTCTGTTTTTTTTTTGTGTCGAACTGTAAAGCTGGTGAATGGATGGAGTTTTACAGTTAAAGTGGCTCGAGCACTTAAAGGAGCCATATTATGAAAAAAATGCTTTTTTGGTGCTTGTGTGAGTCTCTGGTGTGCCTGTTAACACAGAAACTTTGAAATAAAATGCTGGTCAGGCCTCTTAGTGTTGCCGAAACCTGGCTGAACACAAGCCGTTTAGAAACGGCTCCCACTGTGATGTCACAACAGGAGTAGGAGTTAATAGTAATCGCCTTCGAATCCATGTAGCTGCCTCTTTACTTCCGGAGCACTTGTATTCTTGACTTGTCCGTTTGACACCAGCTCTCTGAGGGGCGGGGCTATCCCCCAGGAGCTTGTCCAATCACAACAGAGTGGGCGTTTCAGTAGAGAGGGAAGGGTTAGAAACAGAAGACAGAATGCATTGCTGCTAGGTCTACATGGATACCTTTTACATATAATATATGCATTGCATTAACTGCATTATCTGACCCATAGCTATAAAAGTATTGTATGAAGCATTCAAATTAAAAGTTAAAATTAAAAGTAGGAAAATCCACCTAATATACTGAACATCTGAAGTACATTATTTATACTTAACTGGTTAGTTTAAAATAATTTATATACATTTAGTTTCATCTCTCACTGCAGAGGGTCATGCAAGGGGTTATGAGATGAATAATGGGAGAGGAAAGACAAAAAAAACAGCCCTGAGCAGATATTAAAATAAAAAAAAACAACTTTGAGATCTTTAGCTCGGTGAGATCTGAAACATGAGCTACACACTGATTTCACAAAAACGCTCACGAGGCAAAAAGGTTTAGAAGGACGGGTTTAGTCTTTTAATGGTGTGGTGTAATTTCTAAAACCGTGATGTGTCATCAGTTTATGTAAAATCTTAATCTGAAAAGTAATTGATGCTGTCAAGTTAAAGTAGTGGAATGAAAATTACAACATTTCCCTACATTTAAAATGTAGAGTGTGAATAGAAATGCTATAGTAAGAATGTGTCACGATCCGTCAGTGTACTTAAATGTACTTTGTTACAACTACCCACTGTGCTGTCAGAATAGTAAAAAAAACGTCTTGACAATACTATTGTGTAAAAAGCTCATATAACTTAATGGCAGATCTCAACATAGGAGTATATATCTAATTGGCAAGTTCATAGAGACTCTGCGTTGAGCACTAACAGTCACTGGATTTAGATTTGACAAACGCTGCCATCAAATTGTCATAATCCTGCTCCCCTCAGGCGGCTGAGATCGAAACAGATGACGCACGATTTAGATGTTTGGATGTTGTTCTCAGTTGAGAACCTTGTTGAATCACATTCGCAAAAAAAACATAGCTATACCCGCTGCAAAAACAATGTCTGTATGTATTATCAGTTTAAAAAATCCTGCAAGTAAAAGCGCTGTCATTGGCAGGAAAGGGATGAGGAGGGAAGCGTTTTCTCATTTCGCATCAGGCTTTTTGCAGCAGATATGAATTGGAGCCATTTCAGAGACATTTGCAAGGATCCTCGAAGTAAACCACCATTAAAGACTCAGGGGGAGAGACATATTTAAAGGGCTGCGGATCAATAAAACAATTTTTATGTGCAACCCTCCTGCAATGAACAAATCCCCACTTAGAAGCACGTGTATCTAAAGCCTGATATGTCTTATTCCTCTGCACCCTATACACCTCTTTTATTGCACAAAATCTATTTAAAGAACACCAGTGAGTCACGCTGCTGCACTGTGTGACATGTTTCTGGACAACGGAGGTTCTACTGCAGTCCACACACAAGGAATAAGATTCATCAGATCGTGGATGCACATACACAACAGTGGTTAGTGGATCAGTTCATTGTTAGGTTTGGCTGTGGGGACGTACACCTGTATATGCTGTAGTTGTACTGACCGTTTTCCCAGGGCGGTTTGCATATGCTGACTTTTAAGGATCCATATTTTCATATTCCCCAGGTATCCCCACTTATCAGCTGCTTAACAGACCTACAGTCCTTTTTTTAGCTTTGCTTTTGCCTTACTCTGGCTACTAGAGAGAAGATGATTCAGTTTGGTGATTCGTTGCTGTCATTCGGTACATGACACTTGAAGGAAAAACAAATTATTGCCTCAATCGGAGCATAAATGGACAAATGAAGTGTATGCAAACCCTTTACTCTAGATAAGTATTGGAGTTCTGCAACTTTCATTAGGCCGCCCATATAATGCGATTGGACTTGGGTTTTCTCTGGTATGTACGCACCATAATGAGTGTTAAACACCCAAGAAAGCTGGCATGCAGCCTCTCAAAATCATTACTACCCACAGGTGATGGTGTCCGTCTGATCCGCACAATAAGTAACGCATTAAATACGAATTCATTCATTTTGTTCTTCTAAAATGCCAGTGAGGTACCCTAGTTGTTCGTTCATAACATAAAGATAGAATAGATAAACCGGAAAATAAGTTGTATTACCGCATTGAAACGACACATATCGCCCCCTAGTGTTGAGGGGGAGGACACGTTCACCTTCAGCAATTTAGTTTTCCTCGTCGCATGGTAACTCGGACAAGGACAGAAGTCCGATTGGACAAAAAAAAAAGGAATTTTAGCCGTAGCTCGATTAAGCTATGCATGCCAACGCACAGATTGGTGCATTAATAGTCAATTCCTGAGTAAAACACCAATAGATTATCAATATACTTGATTGATAAGCATAAATGTGTCGGTGTGATTGTGTCCTCTACTTCCTTTTCCTACCATCTTGGAGGTAAAGTGGGTCACCCCTGACTATTAGGAGTACCAACCAACAACTTGCCAACATAGAAGCGTATCTACTCTATCTGTGGTGATATCTGTGATAGCGGAGCTAACAGCAGATACAGAATGAGCTTGCAGAGGAGCTATACAGTGGCTTTACTGCCTCTGTAGAAACTACAAAGTTATATATAGTTTAACAAAATGTCAAATGCACATGGTAAATAATGCAAATTAGGTGATAAAGTCATTTAGCCGCCTCTACATACTTGTGTTGGCTTCCCCTTTCAGGAGAACCGTTCAGCGGCCTGGTAGTTGACATGCCTACGAAGCCACCACAGCCAACTTCCACTGGTCAAACCATGGATTTCCAGCACGTTGTCGCCATCTCGGCTGACTTAAGCCTCTCGCGCACCCCGCAGCATCCTCCCAGGACAACGTAAGGTTGGACCGAAACACGTTTGATCCGTTAAACTCCGGCCAAAACTGGCGCAGCAGTGGTGGTCCGCCGCCTTCTAAATGAAAACGCCGCAATTATGAGCAATTCCTGTGACGGCTGACAGCCGATTGGGGTCACCCGTCTGCGGGGTGCAGCAGAGAGAATCTCATAAAGCGGCAATTACGTTTCATCATGTCCGGCTCTCATCACACACCCCCCCCCCCTTCAGCAGAACAAACCTTCATGCTCCGTTACAGTCGGAGCATCGATTGACACCGACCGAACGCGTCGCCTAAATATAGGTTGTTTTTTTCCTGCCAAAAGGCACCACTCCAGCACGCCGCTCTTACGCTACGTATGCCCATGCGTGCAACATCAAAGGTGTGAACTTTTTTTCCCTGTGAAAAGCAACTACCAAATGTGATTATTTCTATGCCTCCTTTGTTCAAATTAAACATAACCACATACAGGACATGCAAAACCATATGTAGACCTGCCAATGATGCAGAGGAGATCAGTCTTTGTTTTCCTGCGCTCAGGCGTAAGCCCACAATCTGATTCTGATACAGTGAAATGAGATCTGAGGTTCGTAATTGGATAAGATGATCTATTTATGCCCGAAAGCCAGAACAACACGTGTGATACTTTATTTAGCGGCGCACTCTCAATATTTCACGCGCTGCTGCTAAATTGGATTTGAGATGTACACTGTAAATGTCCTGCCGCGTTTGTCTTGGTCCCGCATCTGAAAGAAAAAAAAAAAACAGGACGTCAAATGGGACATTCTTTCCAACTACAGAGACAATATGTGACTCGGTTCTCTCATTCTTTTTAATAAGAAATTAAGAACATGCGAGTCACAAATACATCACGACACACGATGCATAAAGTATTGCTGTTATTTTTAGTTTAGAAAAAATATGTTTTTTCATGTGCGCTTGTCATGATGGAGAACCATTTCAACGGTTGACGCTCGTCAGCGCTGAATAATACATGTCGAGCATTGAGAAAATGCATTAAAATGAAACAACTGCAAACATTCAGAAGAAAATCATGAATTCACTAGTGCACAGCTGTGGATCAGAGGTAGAGCAGCTGTCCAGTGGTCCAAGGACTCTCCGTGCTGTCTGTCGACGTGTCCTCCGGCATGATCCTTAACCCCAGATAGCTCCAGATGTCTGTGCCGTCGCTGTGTGAATGTGTGTAAATGATCAGCTTCCTTTCATGCGGTTGGCACCGATATGAATGTGTGTGAATGGATGAAAAATCTAAGGCACGTTGAGTGGTTGAAAGGCTGGAAAGGCTCTATACAAATAGTCCATTCACTCCATGGACATTTTGGCATGAGGATGTTTTTTAAATGTATTGCTGTGTGTATATAATAGTTTTTTTTCCATCAACCTGAACAGCAGTGAATAGAAGAAACATAAATGAAATCAATACTTACTGTGGACACCATTTGCTTTTAAAACAGCAGCAGTTCCTCCTTTAAAAAGCTGCTTGCAGTTTTTATTTGCAAGTATGCAAGTAATTTCTTATTTTAGTGTCTTTCTTCATGAAGTTTTATGTAGTTTTTAAGATCAGGGTCGTGTGTGTGTGTGTGTGTGTGTGTGTGTGTGTGTGTGTGTGTGTGTGTGTGTGTGTGTGTGTGTGTGTGTGTGTGTGTGTAACTGTGTGTGAGTAACTGAATGAGGGGAAATCCAATGAGAGGAGAATAAATCAACCACCAGGTCAAATGACTTGACTGGCTGAAATGGCAAAAGACTTTTGACATGGAATCCACAACTGATGGAATCCACAGTTGAAATGTATGTGAATTTGCTAATGTATAATAAAGCAGTGATTTTAATGGGAAAACGAGTTGAGTATTCATAACTAATAATTTAATAATAATTATTAGTAATTGAGGTTATCTGCTCACCGATTGGTTGTCAGTGTATTTGCTGCCAGGCCTAGTTCCTGGTTAAAAACAGAATAACAGCCAACACCAATGTGTAGCAGCCACCTCGGTGAAGCATACATATTATTTTATAATTCAGCCTTTTTTGTTTGGTGGTGGGCCTAGACCCACAAGTGTCCTTTGTCATTTATTATCTTGGATTTGATCCACCCAGGGTCACTCACAGGAAGCTCATCATAGCCTCAATCCGAAGGTTCTTTGAACTCGTCCTTATATTGACAACAGAAAGTATTTGGGCATTTGAGAGGATGAAGCTGAAACAGGTAAAACCAAATTTCTGATTCAAGTCCGCCAGGTCTGGATTGAGGGACCGCTAATGGTATTTGCTTTTAGATTCCCCGGTGGAGGACAAACTGTTTTCTGCTGTGTGTGTGTGTGAGTGTGTGTGTGTGTCTCCTTCTACACCTCTCTGAATTCTCCATTCCTCCTCACACTCGCTGTTCTACTGTTACATAAGACAGTAGCAGCACATTATGTCCAACGTACGTAGAACTGGATGTGCACACGATGGGATGATGGAACACTGATGGTCAACTCTTTATATCTGCATCAATTTCTCAACTAGTATCACATTAAAGAGCTGATATCTGCATTGCTGTTATTTTTCTTTTTTTTCTGAAGTTGTGATATCCCTAACATGACCTCTGCTCTAGTAAAAAGCAATTATGTGTCTGTCCTATTCATATTCATGAGCTTCTCTTCTGATTGGATGATTTGAATGGCTATTAATTGGAAGAAGTCAACATTAACTACACGCACCCTTGCACCTCACCAGCAATTTTGAGCCGTCTGTTTAAAGTTAATACAAAATATATACTACTAAATGTATACTATTATATACATGGGTCAGGTCCAGGTGGATGGCTGAGTGTATACAATGCAGAACCCTGACACAAGAAACCAGGTTTTACCTCCCACTGAAGCTCTTGATTTTAGGTCAATATTTAAAAATAAAAAATAAAAAGTCAATGTTGACATGGCAGAACACACAGACCTTTTCAATAATAAAATGCAAATGTTTCCCTTTGGCTCAGACCAGGGAAAGTGAATCACGCATCACTCGGGGAGCGAGGTCTTTACACTGACTTCCTGCCTGTGAGTGAAGCGACGGAAACACTGCTGTCGGTTTATAAAACCTGAATAGCTTAAGGGGCCAGAACCCAGAACCTCTCAGCATTCAGCTTTATGCTCCGCATTTCTGGAACAAACCCACAGAAAAACCCAAGGTCTTCTGCAACTCTCGGGTCTTTAAATCAGGGCTCCAGACTTTCCCAAGACTTTTTTTTAAGCTTTTATTTTCACCTTATTTTAGCTTATTTAAATGTGACATTCATCTCTTACATTTAAATGTGTCTTGTCTTGTGTCATAACCCTTTTTGACTATTTTTTATAAATCACACAATTTGAATAACTAGAGTTAATAATGCAATTATACACTTATTTAATTAATAGTATGTAATGCCTATAAAGCATTTGAATTGTAAGTATTTATTTGTTAATGCTTTGTCCGAAAAGTACAAAGACCACCATTTATTTTCATGAAAAGAAGAAGTCATAGCTTCAGACATTTTATGACATTATTGAACTGAGTTGGAGCACGAAATCATTCAGTACCTGGTGCAATCACAGTTTGCGTCATGCCGTGTGACACATCCCCTCCACTTACAGTTATCAGGTTGTTGATTGTCGCTTGCGGGATGTCGGATATTGGCAGGAATCGGACCGTTTAGCGGGGGACGTATCTGGTGAGATCGCTGGCCACGCACGAGCCGGATGAACGGCTCGAAAACGCGCCTCATGGTCTCATCATGGTGTCTCTGTAGCTGACGCCCGCTCATCAGAGGTCTCCAAAGTATTTGCAGCAAATTATCGGTCTCAAAAGTACAAAAATAAAAGTGATGGGACGAAAAAAATCTGTAAAAATTCATAAGCTGTAATCATATTTTGGCAGAGATGTCACAGATTATTTGATGTATTGTATTATCCCTTTAAAAGCATTTGAACAGGAAATATATATATTTATATATGCAACCTTTAACTCTTTAACAGTTACCATGAAAATATGAAAGGAAATAGTAGGAATGAGGTTATTTTTTTTTAATATATGAAGGAGAAATTAAAGATCATAAATTATTCCAGTAAAGTATAGATACCCAAAATGTTGACTTAATGCAGGAATTATAATGAGCTCAGTCAGGATTTCTTGGCTTTGTTGTGTTTATACAACTTTGCATGATGCACAATTGCGCAGATGGATGAATTCATTGATATTTCCTCCAAATATTAAACCAAAGCTCTTAAAAATCTTCACATAATATGTCATCGGGGTCTCCAACGCTGCTCAACATTTGCTTTCAGATCCGCCCTCATTTGTTGTATAATAACTAGTATATAACACACACACACACACACACACACATAATAAGGGTTAGGGTTAGACCTTCTGTAAACCTTTCATATTGCGTGTCCTCTACTGTGGTCTTTATATCACTTATTTATCTATTAATACCCTTCTCATTGTCATGCTACTGTAACAATTAAAAATAACATCTATCCATCTGTGATAAACATATTTCCTATAGCGGACGAAGGCCGTAACACAACCTTCGGTTCAGTTTTAGGTTTGAATTGAATTGAATTAAAAAAAATAATAAATAAAAGGTCACACTACCTCCATACACACAGTTCACTTTAAACTTGGATTAATCCCCATAAAGCTGCTAGTAGATTCAACCTATTTACCTCAGTGTATGTTTTATGCTATACACCACATTTTACTTACGCACCAAGTTGCTTCGTTCTATTATTGTAAAGCCCTGAGTGAAGGTTTCCATGAATGAGGTGCTGGGAGGAAAAAGGTCAGATAAAAGGAAGCGTTAGCTGTTAATCAAAAGAGGAAAGGACAGAGGAAATGAAAAACATTAGATGGAGATTAAATTCATTTGTTGTTGGCACAATAACCTGTCAGATGGACCATCCTTCCATGGCGTTAAATTAAATAATCGATTACTTTAATGGAGAACTCAAATTGAATGCAATGCAGTTAATGGTTTTGTTTTATGCTACCTTTCAGAATTGGTTATTTCCCCTTGTGCCGTGATGAAATATATGGATTTCAAGGTCACAATTTCCTCTTAGGCCGCGTGGAAACCAATGTAGACACAGTGCACATTTTGTCTCCTGGTGCTGCAGTTCTAGCAAACAGCCCCATAAGTATTGTATGAGAAGGATGAATCAGAGTTTTAGTCCAAAAATAACACCTCTGTGACACTTTTAAAGGGTTCGGCTGACGATTTCCTGCGTCATTGTCAAGAAGTCTGAGGCCACTAAAAGGCCATGATAAAATGTGCAGCTTTATCACACAGCATGATGCCACAAGTTTTTTAAGGAAGTGAGCGACTGCAGCAACGTCCACCAGGCCTGTTGCCCGTGAATTGAATTTTCATTTCACTGCGGTGATCTGTCTCCGGCGTCGTTTCCAAGAACTTTGCACTCACAGCCGTAGACCAACATGCAATTACGCCGGTCCAGGACCTCCACGTCAGCATCTATACCAACAACTTTGTTTGAGACCAGACACCCGGACATCTGGCACAACAGTTGGAAGAATTTCTGCACAAGGCGTATCAGGAAAGCTCATCTGCATGATGGGCATCTTTGCTGGGGTCTTGACCTGCCTGCAGGCTGTCATCAGAACCGCCATGAGTGGAGAAACACAGACTTCCGATGTATAGAGGTATAGCAGGTGTGGTATGAGCAGCAGAGGTGCCAAGTAACCATTCTTAAGGAGAAATTTCAGGTAGCTGAACTTCAGAAGACTTTTTTTTACTTGCCAGAAAGTGCATTATTTGTCCTGCTCTGTGCTCCTAAATTATAACCGATCCAGCAGAATCACTTGTGACAAATTACCTCTGAAAGCGTTACGAAATTCGCAGGTTTTTTACCACTCGTCCAGTTGACTTCCCTCAACAGTGGGAACAAGTGTAACCCAATTCATTTTGAAGGAGTATACCAACACCTTCACTTGTGACCTAACTTAACCAGCTACCTCATATACCTCTCAATTTATACAGAAAACACTGTGTTAAAAAGCAAATACACAACAAAAACAGGTAAAAGTTCAGCATTAAGTCACACAACAAAATTACAGCGTATTGGACGATGTAGCTACGTTTTGTCATCTGCGTCATGAGATAATTGCCTTTCAGAGGTCTGTAGGATAGAAGCTCATCTACACAGATTAGTGTGAAGACATTTGTTTTCTTCTGCATTTAAGTGATCATCAGAATACATTGTCGAGACCTAACAAGCTAGAAGATAAGCACCGTCCTCTAATAATTATTATGTCAATACTGTTTAACAGAGGCTCCTTGTTTTCAACACCAGGATACTCGTCCCAATAGCTTTTGATCCGGCGAGTTGTGGAAACATCACCAGATGAGTCAATAGTTTCATTCAGCGCATCACTGCCCTCTAATCTGCTGACCAAGACTTCAGTAATGCAGCAAAATTGTAGTCTTTTAAAGGAAAGCTTCGCCAAATGAAAAACCAATGGACGCTGCAGTTTCTTTACCAGTGTTTTTGTGATTTTTTTTTTTTTTTTTTTAAGTTCTTCACAGACTTTTTGAAGAAGTTGTGCTTGCTTTCAAGCCTGTGTATGTATTCCAATATCCTTGCGTAATGAATTATATTGTGCTGCTTTGATATCACATTCAGAAAGAGAAACTTGGGATGATCGAAAATCGGATGTTTCAAATAACAAGTGGGTAACTGGAGGCTAAAAATCAATGGTTGCCATTTGCTATTGCCACTAGCAATCTTTTATACCAACCAAATCTCCAAACATTTAATAGGGTATTGCACAAGAGGCACCATGATTCAACAACATTAAGGCCAAGATCTTTGCTATTGTGATCCACTTTTAGCCCATTTTTAGTCTTTGTGGCCTGTTTTTTTCTATGCTTCTGCAGCCTGGAGCCTCTCATGCACCATCATCAAGACTAAATTAAATTTTTATTCCAAAGATGGAGTCATAAGAAGTTATACAGTATATACCATCAAATTGTAAAACATTTAAACTCTTAACTTTATGTCCCTCTAAATATTGGATGTTGAATAGATTTTTTTTACCCTCTAAGCCTGATGCTCCTGCCGGGCAAGAGCAAATGACTTCGCAAAATTTAGGAGCCTTCAGCCTCCTCAATTTGAAAGCTTTTGTGATAATCCTTCTTTAATCCACATCTCGGGACCGAAATCTGTCCAGTGGGGTCTTTTCTTGTTGAAATAATGACATCAGCCCATATCCTATTCAGCTTCCAAGATGCTGTCTGGAGGATTTTCTCCTCCAGGTGGTCCTCCATTACGGCGGTGTGACGCTGCTAACTAGTGCCGACCCTGGCCTGTTCTTCTTTCACACAAAACATTGTTCCTGACGACCCTATCAGGAAAAGAGCAGGCAGTCCGTGACGAGACAGTGAGTAGAAATTAGGCTTTTGAGAGTTGCAGACTTTTGGCACATTTCTCACATGAAATCCAATGTCCAAAATTGTGTTCTACAGGTGTCACTAACTGGAAAAGTTTCTCCATCACGCACCAGCAGGACTGCACTTACAGTAGCTGTATTCACACTGTGCCTAAGAATTCACTTGTTCCTCACTAAAATGACTTTTTTGTCTGGAACAAAATAGAAATTTAAACACCATGTGATAGTAGATCCTGAATATGCTTTAGTTTTGTTGTTATTTTCACAGGTTATGTGTATATATTTACCTGATGGTGGCCACTCTGATGAAGATGAGCGCCCTGAAGAAGACTCCCCACCACTTGTCTAAGAACAGGCATAGCCTTGTTTTGTACAATATCGGAAGCATCGCATATGCAGGCGATTGTTAAACAATTCATTTTGTGAGAAGTACAAGGTTGCAGTTTCTTTCCAGCACACCCTCAGGCCTTGGAAGGCAAATGTGTTAGAATCCACTTCCACTCTCCTCAGAATCCTTCAGGACCAAGGAAGTGGAAGCTGGCAAATAGAATTTTGCCAATGCTAAAACAGAAAGGTAATTTCACTAAGGGTCTAACGTAATATGATGTCAGTGAATAAACATATGACACCCATATCACCCCCCTTTGTAAATATAGTACCTATTCTCTGCAGGAAGCAGCTAGCCACCACCTTGATGATGCATAATACATAAGAATGTTATTTATAGCACATGCAATCTAACATATACAATCTAACATTATATAATACTACAATTGCATGCAGCTCACTCTGTTTTAACATAATAGACCTAGATAACTTGTGTAGCCTGTAAATATTCTGTATATTTTGGTGTGAATTCAACAACAAACCCAACTTTCAAAAGAAAACTTATATTTCAAAACCAGATATCATCATGTGGGGCTGTTGTACTTTTGATAAATAGTAAATATGGAATAAGCATACTGTCTGAATATCTTTAAACCAGCTTAGGGAATGTTTAATAAAATCATTTATTCAAAGGATCCTGAGTGTTTCATATGTCTTTGTTGCTTGAATCCTTTAAGCTCTTTAATGTAAGGCAACCTGAAAATCAAACCATTGTTAAGAGGATTATTTGTGATTGTAACTAACAGGGTCAGAAAAACATTTTATATGAATTGCATATGTTATTAATAAGGTTATATAAATGGAAAGGGCTGTTTTTCTGGGGTTATATTTTCCTTACTTGGTGATGAAATGAACTATAATTAAAGAGTATTGTCACTGGATGAGCAATGTTTGAAGGTCGGATCATGACACAGCCTTTTAAAATTGCATTTCTCAGGAGTTTGACTTTCCGTGTGAGAAAGTTAGTTAGGTAAGAGCATTTAACAAACATCATGGCTCTGCAGCTGCACCAAGACCATGAGTGAATCTAGGCAGCTGCAGATATTTTAGACAAATATAAAAACAGCCAAATAGAAAGCAGTAAATGCTGTCCAGACTTGATGATATCCATTTGGTGATTCCCTGTAATAAATAGATTGTTATAATACCAGGTATCTATGTAAACATGGTCAAGGTCCCAAAACTTAAGGTCATTGTGCACTCACTGCCAATCAAAAGCCATAGCTTTAACCTCTTCTGAACACTACCTCCATGTCCATAATTGCCGTCCATTCCCTTGGTTTTGAAGGTTGTTGGGTTTTTCCATGTTTTGTTTTGTTTTTTGCACTCACATCAGAACATATGGATGTATTGGAGAAGTTAGCGTTTCAAATGAAGGAGGAGGAAAAAGTTAAATTGCTCTACTCTGGTTTGTTTCCTTGTTGTGTATCATGGCCATGATGCAGCTTCCATGGGGCAGAAACTGGACTAAGAGGCTGCAAAAGGGCCAGTATAAGATAAATATGTTTTATCAAGTAAAATCAGGCAAAGCTATTTCAGGAGAGGCCGAGGATATAAGTAGAGACCTTGAAACAGGCATAATATACCCCCTTTAAGAGTTTAATTTTTTCAATATCAAAAGAGAGTGTTGCTGAATTTTATGGACATGATAGTGCTTTGTCTGTAATCTTTATGGGAGCTGTAGTTTTTTTATGCGCACAAAGTAAAAATGAAATATGTATCAATGGAGATGCAGGACAGTGCTTTTTCTTTTGCCTCCTGAGATGTTTTGGAAACATAAACCCAGTAATATGCCATCAAATGGAGTGAATGATGATTTTTCCTGTCAACCTTTCTTATCCATCAATATAAGCTGTGGCAAAAAGAATCAAATAGTGTAGCAACTAAGTTCTTTGCAATCGGTTAACATGGGGTGACACAGAACCTAAATTGTTTTATATGTGGCATCTAGAGTTGAGGCGACCAAATAGGAGAATTTCAGACTTATCAGAGTTTGGTTGTAAAAGTTTGTAGGACATCCAGAGGTGTAGGTTAGACAACAAGAGTCTGAGGATTTGAGTGAGAGATAGAATTCTGTCATCTGGATAAAAGTGGAATTAAATGTTGTGCTTTCAGTTTATCTGACAAAGAGGGAGCATATAAATGGAAAATAGTAAAGGTCCAATGATAGACCCTTGCAGGACACCTCTGGAAGGTTTCCTAAGGTTTCTGATCTGGAAGATTTCTCCAGGAAGGAAGATTCTTCCAACTGATCTGTGCATCTTTCACAGCACAGATCAGTTGGAAGGCACTGCCTTGAACCTAAGCGATCTATAAAAAATGTGCCATCCACCCTGTCAAAAGCCAGGCTTAGGTCTACCAATACCAGAACTGAGGATTCCCTAGCATCCAGAGTTGGTGACTTTGGCCAAGGCAGTTGCTGTGGTATGGGCCCAGAATCCTGACTGGAACCTTTCAAACAAGATTATTGTGGTTTTCTGTGAGCCAGAAGCTCTGAGGAGAGTTTTGGAGGTCTGTAGTTGATCGAGGGTTGGGGATCAACAACAGGTTTCTTTTGCAGAGGCTAAAGAAACAGGTGGGGAGTCCAGGAACACCCGTTTCCAGTCAGCTCATCAACTGCTGTATTAACCTCCTGCTCTTCTTCCACATAGTTTCACTTTCCTGCATGGTAACACTTGGCT
Organism: Eupleurogrammus muticus; assembly: GCA_036785175.1. Lineage (NCBI taxonomy): Eukaryota > Metazoa > Chordata > Actinopteri > Scombriformes > Trichiuridae > Eupleurogrammus > Eupleurogrammus muticus. The sequence continues at coordinate 10,793,608 of JAYKQN010000014.1, read as the reverse complement.
GTTTGCCTTCTTTGCCTTTTAGGTTTTTTCTACTGTTCATTTTCTCTTATGTAAATTTATGTCCCAATCCAGTCCACCTTCTGCCATCCAGCCTTTACAACCCGACCCAACCGTCCTCCGCTGCACTCCTACCTCAGAATACCATGTTGGACCTAGACACCCTTCTTCACCTCTGTTCTCAATTAATAAAACCACTCTGCACCTTTGTGTTTTTTTATCTGCGTCTGCACTGGGGTCCTTGCATTACGAACTGTGACAGTCGGAAAACAAAAAGAGAGGATATGGAAGTGTTTACAATGGAGAGAATAGTGGGAGCAACTAATTCTGAGGCATCCTTTTAGAAGGGATGTGGGAACAATATGGAGCTGGCAGAATGGGGATTTTATTTGCAATATTCTTTTGGTGAGAGCAGACAGGGTACTAAGTTCAGTTCTGATAGAGTGATAGTGGATTGTTAGATGCAATTGAAACATCAGGGGAGGTTTATAGTCGGATATGTTCTATCTACTGGTGAAGAATTGTAGGAATTTCTCACACCTTTCAAGGGGATGGATCTATATGAAGGGTAATTGGGAGTGTTATAGAAGAGTTAATGACTTTAAACCGAGTCCTGGAGTTATTGCTATTATTTGTAATGATGTCAGAAAAGGAGTCAGATTTTTCCTTTTTTACAGCGAGCTGATAGTTCCCCATTGAGGCAGATGAGTTTATCTGCCCTCCAACTGTGTTCCGCTCCTCTGCACTTTCTCCTAAGAGATCGGGTATGTTCACCGAGCCATGCTTGTTTATTATGTTTATGTGATCTGGTTTTTGAAGGGTGCAATGGAATCAAGGGTAGACAGGCAGCAACTGTCAAACCTGTTAACCATATCAACAGTGTTAACATATTGCACATGAGTGGGATTATGCTATAGAAAGCTTAACTATAAACAACACCAGACTAGAAATCACAGCTTTGTGATCGGATACTCATAAATCAATCATTTCCATATTGTGGAGAGCTCAAGAGATCAAGTGTCTGACCCTTACATTGACTAGCCCCTTTTACAAAAATCAAATAATGATTACTCAGTAAGTTTAATAAAATCACTAGAGACAGGGTGTGATGGGTAGCAGACATAAATGTAAAGTCTCCAAGTAAAATAAAATTTTCAAAATGCTTGGCAATGAGGGATAGGGGTATATCAATTAAAATGCATAGTACTGATTTTTTGCAGCAAGCCCACCTACTCTTCTCCCATTGGAAAAGTTAGGGTTGTCGTTTGGTTTAGAAGAACATTGTCCCCCAGGTTTTGCCAGACTCTGTGACAAAAAAATAATTCAATATTATGTGACATGATAAAATCTTGACAGATAAAAGACTTGTTTGCCGGAGACTTGACATTCAACAGACACATTTTCACAGAGGTGACAGAAGTCAGGATAGATGAATGCTGATGATCTGTGGGCCTGAAAGATATGATATTGTATATATTACAGAACAGGACATAATGGCAAAGTCTATAGGTGGCATGATAAGGTGTGGTCTTGACAGATATGGTAAAAGTTCAGCATGACCTGAGATCAGATGTTAATTATTTATTGGTGTCTAGTCTAAGGGTCTAAGGTAGGATTAAACATAAAACTTATAAATGTTGAGGAACACATCTTTGGTTTTGGAAGTATTACCACACGCTGCTGATTAGCCATATACTGCACATATGATGTTTATGATGATCTTTATGCACATTGTGCCTATTTCAGTGACGCATTGGTATCATTCCAGATGTTAAGAGACAATGCTTCTCGCCATCAGAGAATATTTCCGGCGCAATGTCGGCCACTGTTTCACTGGCCTGGTCCCTTCAGCCCTTCATGTATGGCAGCATACACCAGCTAATAACCAGACCTCCTGTCAACGTAGACTGAGATTCCGTCTGAACACCCTTCCCTCTGGTAGGAGGATAAGGTTTATCAAGTTGAAAACCTCATTCCATGAGAACATTTTTCTGCTCCATGACAGTGAACACTTTCTATGACCTCCACTGACTCAAATACTCATTCTGATTCATTGTTGAAATCCATGAACCAGAAGGTCACATTTTTACATAATATAAGCCTGAATTATAATAATATAAGCCTCTATATACTTAAAAAAATGAAAAGTAGGGCCCATACTGACGGCTGTACCTATATCTACTAATTAGTATTCTAAATGGTGTTTAGCCCCTATATGGATGGATGGATGGATGGATGGATGGATGGATGCACTGTATTGCAAAAGTATTTGCTCGCCTTGACTCGCATATGAATTAAAGTGACATTTAATTCCTAGTCGATGGGGTTCAATATGGTGTAGAGTATGTCTTGGTATGCTAATACATTCAACCTCCTTTTGCTGGAACTAAAGGGCTAAGCCCATCTCATGAAATACAACCCCACATCACAATCCCACTACCAGTAGCCTTTGCTTTATCGGCCATGATAAATGTGGTTAACTTGTACAGAAACACTGACGTATCCAAGGCCATAGGACAAACAACAAGCTACAAAACACAACACAGTATTTTAGGAACATTTAAATCAGCCAGCAATTAATCATATCTATCAGTGTTCATAATCTAGATGTTCCTATCTTGGGGAACTGCTGTATATAAAGATAGACATTGGCGTTGGCATTGGACGAATCGTCCAAGCTTTGAATTATTTGAGCACATTGTTGGATGTCGTGTAAAGACAACAGTGGACAAAGGAGCCCAGGAGGTTTATTATAGCAGCGGTTAAAGAAGCCAATTTTCTGGAGAGCATTGAAATCATTATCTTGTGTTTGTTGTTGGCCGAATATGTTTCCCTCCAAGTCCAGTCCTTGGTCCCTTAAGATCCATGACAGCCTGTTGTCTGGCAAGGACTGCTGCTCTCTGATCCACAGCGGGCTAAACACGTTCACACATCCAATGTGCTGTGTTCACAGCTGTTCTGGCGTGGCCACATAGAAATTTAGCTCTGATCAGCCAGGCCTGAAAAGGTTCACGAGTTGAGATGTGTCCAGAAATGCAGGTCTCCTTGAGAATGTTTGTTATACCGTCAGAGCCAAGCTTTTTATTGATTTGTGGTATTATCTTTCATGCTTCACTTGACATTTGTGGGGCACAGTCAAGTGCAAAACAGAAAAAGTAAAACCGACAGATAAACATTCACACACACACACACACACACACACACACACACACACACAGCAACACCGACTATTAAAGAGATCAGACATCCTTGTCCCTGTTCAGTTTGTTTTCATGCTTCTAAAATAAATCAACACATTAGGTAAGGATGCTGCCATACATCATCGCACACACACACACACACACACCCTCATGTCACGAGTGCATAACACAAGGTCTTGACATTCTTATTGGTATATGAGTGCATTTTTACATCACGCACCAACACTCACCAACAACAACATTGTACCTGCAAACCCACACACGTACACACAAAATATACACAAAGCAACCATAGTTTATCTTCTCTGACTATATATAGAGTTTATAGCACCCTTGTTGAATTGTACAGCTAATACTAGTAAAATTCAGATTTCACAGCAGCAATCAAAAAAATAATGATCAGACAGGGACATACAAGATATGACTTAAAAGCAGAGCCTAAAAAAATCTTTTTTAATGGAATCTATTTAAGATTACAAACAGCTGACAGCAGTTAGTAGATGACTCCAATGTCTATTTGATGACAATTTGTTTATTGCTTGCAAGCATATCAGGATCTGGGGGGATGCAAGTCTAGTAAAACTACAGTAGTCATTATAAAAGAAAAATCATAAGACATCTCCCACATGATAAATGAAGGCGGTCAATAATCAAGCTCAATAATGATTAACTGATGAGTTACATGGAAGAGGGATTAACCCCTTATCTAAATCAAAGACTTTTGCAAACTTGAATTTACTATTGTGGTACAGATTGCTCAATACACACTACACTTTTCATTTCCAGTTCATATCTGCAAATTTTAAGTGAAACCTTTGAAAATGAAAAGATGTTTTAGGCGTCTGCTGTGATGCAAATAAACTAGATGCAATCATGCAAAGTGTAGTTTGATCAGAAATACGGTTGATCATTGCTTTTAAATATTTGGTGAGCATTTAATGCTTAAGGACCCACTTTAAATATGTAGGTGTAGAGACGGGTGATATAGCTAGAACATATATTGATATAAAATATGTCATATCAGTGGGTAAAGATTGGTCATTTTTAATTATCTATGTTTAATAATCATCAGGAGAAAAAAAAAGGCAAAACGTACCCACTTTAGATTAAATACGATTTGTAAGCATAATATCCTGAAAAAAGCAATAGAGGTAAAAGACTGTATTTTAAGGTTTTAGACACAGTAACCATTTGAAGTTCAAATGATATATTCAGTGCAACATGCACAAGGCATATGTTACACACACACCAACCCGACCGCTCACACGTCTGTGAAGCCTCATGTGGGCTGTGCAGCCTGAAGCTGTTTGTGCATCCTCAGTCCAATCCGCAGCCTCTTCTCCCGACTGCTGCATCCATTCAAAACGCCGATGACCCAAATTCAAAAAAGCAACAGTCGGAAGGTTTACAGTAATTCTGACACACAAACACAGATTTGTATATGTGTATAGATGGAGATTTTTGTGGCATTTCTGCATGAATACGATTTTTCTTTTACTAATAGTCGACAAAGCATTCTTCTTTATATTCTTTCAGCTGCCTATAAGGACATTCAGTTTCCTGCTGTAGGTCACTGAGGAGCAGCGACCTGGGAAACTTAAGGACACCGCGACAATAGCTGTTGACTTCATTGTTGAGGTCTTTTAAGGAGCAGGGACAGAGTTCTATTAAAAATGAAAAAAAAAAAATTAGGAAAAAAATATTGTTTATTTGAGATGTTTGATTTGGCCTGATGCTTTACACGCAGCCGCTCCTCTGTGCAGCAGCAGTATTTTCGGTGTTTGCTGTAGCGCGCTGCATTGACGGGGCTGCGGTTTGTGCCTCACACAAAGCCCGGCACCAACTGAATAGCTGCGGGTCATTCCCCCGCGCATCGCTGAGCGGTGGTCGGTCAGCGTCTCCTGTAAACCCTGCACGTCACATAACACATCTTCCGTGTTTGTTTAGCCCCCCATTCTTCTATTTTCACATTTTATCGACGATGTGGAGGAAGCTTTTTAGCAGAATTTACATTCAATCCTATTCAACTATTGGTGTAACGCGAGTTGGAAGCCAGTGGTTAGTTGAAAATTTTCAACTGAGAAAAAAAATAGATATATACTGAAGAAAAGTGAAAAGTTTAATTATTATGTAATTTATTGTATTGTATTTGATCATTAATTAATTAATTAAAAAAAAGGCAGATTTTCCTGAAACTTGGTGGTAGCGTCTAGAATTGGCCATGGATGATCCCATCAAATTCTCACATATGAATTACACACAACATTTGTTAGTGGCTACTAGTGGCTCCTGCTGGCCAATGTGATGAGATGTGATGACCCTGAGCCCTAGGACCCTAAACCCTTCAGCTAGGCATGATCCTTACAGCTTTAGAAAAACATAGCCACATATGGGTCGTGCTGCACATTTGCATGTCAGATAGCAGACTGACCTGAGTGAAGATATGAGCTCCCAGATTGCCCTTCTTGTTAGGCCTGTTTTGCCATAACCAATCAGTACTTAATGACAGACTGTGCCAGCTGCAGTGTGAGTTACAAATCCTAACAGTTGGCAAACTGAAAGCGTAATTACACACTACACCCATGCAAATGAGGTCTTGAGCAATCAGTCACAGTAGATAACAATACTGTACCATATTACGCGGCAAGCATGAACATGAGAGTAATCAGATCTTTTCTCTGTACGGCTCCACTTCACCTGACCCTGTCTTGTTAAACTCGCTGCCTTATAATTGGATTGTGAAAACAATCGCAGCCTGCATCATTAGTGACAGGTGATATTTTTCACACAAATTATAAATTATGTATAAAAATATGTATATGTATATATGTGTGTGTGTGTCTTTTCATTGTAACTGGTTTTCTATAATAATATCAATGATCCATATGCCATGCTATATAGTATATGCTGTTTTGTTTGAGTCCTTGTTGCCCCAAATATCTCTCTAATGGAACCAAAGAGCCACAACATAGGTTTAAATGAACCAAATTTATCCTTATATCCTGCGCTGCATTCTGCTCAGTCTGAGTCCTTTGACACACAGTGACAGGAAGATGTGTGCTGTTACTAAAATACCCAAGGATACAAGAGATACGAGCTCTGTGAACAGTTTCATGTGGCAATCGAACGCATATTCATTCAACTTTGCGTTTTGCTAACTGTCACTCTTCCCTGTTTTATTCTGATGTTTCAAATATTTGATCTGTTCCTACGTATTCCTTTGGTTTATTTCTATTTTCTACAATTTTTATTGTTCTTTATATATCTTATTATTTTGCTGCTCCTTTGGTTTGTTATTTATTTGATTGTTTGGTTTTTCACACACTATTTGCACTTGTTTGCCTAAAAGGTGAATAAAGTTTGTTATGGTCGTCTAAATATAACGCATGGAATCACTGATTGTATTTCTGTCTGTGAGACATGTATCTTGAGAATTGTTCACACCTTTACACATTTTGGCCAGATAGAGGCACTACAACAAACTTCAGCTACACTTTTGGCCTATAATTTTTGAACCAAAGTTGATGACAAAGTTTATTAAGGAACATCTCTCGACCAAAATGTACTTTTCAGTTCCCTCTTTTTTAAAGGCTGAGGGCAGGAATTGGATTACAAAAAAACATCACATGGATGGACATTTTGTGCTATTGCAACCACATTTAGTGGAAATGTCTAAGTGACTATGACAAATTTGGTGCCAATATGTGTCACCTTAGCAACAGCATCTGTCAGCTTTAAGAAGTAATGTCTGTATGTGGTTTGGATAGCTTTCTTTACACAACCTGTTAAAAGCAGCATTATGGCTGCATTATTCCACCTCACTGTGCTTTTATAAAGTAAAAAGGTGAAATGGGGGATTTGAGTTGTTCCATCAACACTCTGGGAATGGAGGTAGTCAAATTGGCCTATCAGCTGTTGCACCTTCTGTAAAGTAAAGCCAACATGCCAGAACAGTTGTGTGATCTTCCATGTGCTTGACCCTGCTCTCTCCAATTTATCCTCAAATGTTTACTTACATTCAAATATAGGCACATTTGGCAGTCTAGTAATGTTACACAGTCAGTAATGTCTCTAGTTTGTGAAATGCACTGCAGCAATTAAGTGTGGCACCATTAATCTCAAAGTTATATTTACCAGAGCATTCAGCAGCAGCCACCTCTCATCCTATTCTACTTTATTGTGTAGGCACTCATTTTGGCTCATGACTCATTTAGCTCATTCTAGCTCTCTGATTGGCTCCACAGTCTGTCTACTTGTTTTACCCAACATGTTGACAAGGTAGACAAGACAAACTGCTGATTAAGTCGATTTAACGCTGCTGCATGACAGATCACGGTGGTCACACTGGAATGTCCTCTAAAAGTCACACACAAGGCAGCAATAACGCCGGCTTGTTTGAATCAGAAGCGAAATAACGGGGAGTGTTCAATGCGCAATTATGACAGAATGGCTACGTAAAAAGGGCTTATGACTGTCCTTCACATACCACGAGAACCATTCATCAGATTATCTCCAGACTTGGCGGGTTTACTGCTGAGGACACTGCACTTCCTTAGTGTCAAGTGTGATGTTGATCGGATGAGCAGTTCTCAAGAATGCAAGCGGCCATAAAGCATTTCCCAACATTGCTGCACGCAGCACTTCCACCGGATAAGACTATGTCCTTCCAAATGGGCACAAGTTTTCTGAGTAGCCATATTCTTGTTTTGTGATACCAAATTTAAGTGGTGGTCATATTCAGCAGGGCTAATTTTATCTTTAGTTATTTAAAGGTAAAACTCTCTTTGTCCAGAGAAAGTTGTTGAGTCTTAGATTAAAAAAAATTCTTGCACAAAGCTTCCCAAATGCTCCCCTGCAGGATTGCATTTGTATTGCCAAACTGTGCAATAGCTGTGTAACTAAGTAACTGATTCTCAGTTTTAGCATTGATAATGATCCATTGAACAAATCACTTTAACATGTTGAAAGGTCCCATGAAACGGAAGTTAGAGCATCTGGTGTGGATGGATGAATCATTAAATGTTTATACTAAAATAGGAAGAGAGAAAACTGAAATTTTGAAGTCAGATTGTTTTCCTTGAAAATCAGAAACATGAACAAATTATGAAGCATACTTTCCATATGTCATCTGGTCTTAAGCTAAGTTACCGGTGGAATCCTGAGAAGTCAACCAAATTATATGAGTTCGCTCTGTTGTCACAGCATTTTCTGCTCTGTTATATGAAATGCAGTAATATGGGCTGACCCTCACAGAAATGTCAAAATCAGTTCCAATAAAGCAACCTGTGATACCAAAGATTTACTGTAAAGAAGTTTCATTACCTGCATTTTTCTTCCTTTAATTGGCAATATAAAGCAGTAAACATAAAAAAAAAATCTCTTTGACTAATGTGATATCCATCTCAGATGAGTCATGCTCTCAGAAGGGAAAAGCACAAATTTGACCACAGGCAAGCAGGATTTTGGTAAATCAGTATATTAGATGCTGAAACTCCACATTTAGATTTAAAGCTCCCATATATACAAGATTATGATAAATGTATTTATTGAGTAAAACTACACCTCTTTATATTTTTATTATTAACTCCACTTTCAAGCTTCCCTCGGGAGCTCTAGAAAAAACTGGTAATTTTTTTCTCGTTAATACTAATGAGCCTCTTCTCTGATTGGCTAATTTGAATTTGACGTGGCTGTGACTTAATGATGAATGGTGATTGTGCAATTGTGAAATTACAAGAGGGTCAAACTCAACAGATTTAATGAGCCAAACACAGCAAAAATTGATTGGGCCTGACCAGTAAAAAATAAACCCTAAATGACAACTAGAAATTTCTCCCTGTTTTTTTGTAATAAATTATAAAATAGAAGATTTGACATAAGAAAAAAAAGTTCTACTTTTGCTTTTAATTATTAGACCACCACTATATGGTATACCCTATGAAATATGATGGATGTGTAAGTCATGAACAAAATGTGACAAATAGAGTGAAAAGAAAAGACAGAGGAGGCTGAGAAAGGGAATGACAAATAAATGCGAGTAAACATGTACAATAGCTCCTACAGCTTTTATCTGATAAAGAAAAGCTCATAATCAATAAAAAAAAAAACGGAAATGACTCGAGAGTTTGGTGTAAGACAGAGAATTGATTGGAATGGCTTTTGCAGAACAAGAGCAATGCAGTTTTTTTCTTCTTTTTTATCAATGCATTTTCATTGTTCATGTTAGAGTGAAGTCTTAAACCACTGTAAAATACCGTAGAAAAAACAAGGAAAATAGAAGATGAATATGTGTGTATGTGCACTTACACACCTTGTTAGGGTTAGGGGGAGATTGTGGTTTGTATTTATTGGCGCTCACATTTTGTTTTTCTCAAATGTGACCTATAAAAATACATACTGACCTTGTTTTGACTTGTCATTTTATCACAAACTCTGGACTTTTTGTCCATGTTAGCTGTTCAGCATATGTTGCCATAATGATCTACACCCACTAAAAATGTAAAACTGTTCATATGGAACTATATGTGATGCACTGCATGGTGGAGTACCTGATGTGTTTGATGAGAAAACAGAGGAAGCTGCCCCCGCGCTGCTTTTACATCACAGCATTGCCTCGCACCAGGGTCGCAGAGGTCACATAAGGTCACATAAGCTGAAAGTAAAACCATCCCTAAACCAGGGATGGGCAATCCTGGTCCAGAGGGGCTCGTGTGGCTGCAGTTTTTTGTTCCAACTGAGCAGTAACACACCTGATTATACTAATTACTACTACCCTGGACCTCCATTAGTCGAATCGAGATAAATGCATGCTGTTTTAATGTTTGACAACATTGGTTAGGTCGTAGTTAACCAACAAAAAGCATGTTTGAATAGCATAAAAAGCATATTCAGTCTTAAAATACAGAATGGTGGCGATGGGCTAATTCAGCGTTGTTTTAATTTGTTTGTTGAAGGCCGCAAATCTGATGGATGTTAATTTTTATTTGAAATACTCGCACTGTAGATTTGAGTTTCTCTCTGTAGCGAGGTCTCAGGTATTTTGTTGTTGTTGTAAAGTAAGCCGACACTGACCTTGTTCATGAACGTGTTTTTACATTCTAACCTCTGCACTACATGTGCTAGCTCCCACAGAGTGAATGTCTGATTTAATTTCAATGAATATGTAATCAAAAAAAGATTACAGTATACGACACACACTGAACCCAGATCTTGCTTTTCATTGACGAGACAATATTGTGCTGGTATTTCTCGCTAACCAGAGTTGACAGCACAAACATTGCACCCGCGTATGAAAAGTGAATCAACCGAGGACCAGAAATCAGTCCCTTTGAACTCCGGGTGCCTGATGTTATTTTGCAAAAGGGGAAAAGATGATTCAGGAATTTCCGAACCTATGTCGCTCTATTCACTTCCAATCTAATGCAATCAGCTAAGCCGAGCATATCCCTGCTTTCATCCTTTTGATCAGAAGGAAAAACAATTTACCCTTTTTTCATTTCGGAGGCGGTGTGAAATGGGAGCAGAATAAAGAAGAGTCAGTGGAAAGGGCAAAAGACAGAGAGAGATGGGAAGCGGTGGTAACGAACGGATGAAAAGCACTGAGCAAATTTCATTAAAGTGATCCATCATAAACGTGCCACATGCACACACACACACACACACACACACACACACACAAAATTATGCCTCAAAGAGCCACACTGTAGCTCCTGGAACCTGATAACTATGTGGGTTTCCTGTAGAGCACAATTGAATTTGGTCCACAGATTACACGCAGGCTTCAAATCTATCAGGATGATGTGTGTAGGTATCATCACACCTATAAGTCCAATATCTACGTTGCTACATCACCCACAGTGTAGAACAGGGCTGGTAAAGTGAAAAAAAAAATAATGGACCAGTTCCTTTTTCTGCACAGAAATATGAAGAAAGTGATCAACTTACAAATGGTTTGTTTAATGGTTTGTAAGGCAGGACATAATTTAACCGATACATAAAAAAAGTAAAGAGTAAGTAAAAACGTATCAGATTATATTATTTTCTATCTAGTGCAATCAGACCAGTGTGTATCCTATTATCTTATTTCATTGTCGATTAATTTTACTTATTTCAATTTCTTGTATACAGAGTATGAGATAAAATGTCAGAATTATGATATGAAAAGTAAAAAAATACAAGATCAAAAAATGAAGATTAAAGGTCAAACAAAGATTTTAAGAAAACAAGACTAAAAAGACCATAGGAAGAAACTTGAAATAAGCAAATAATGAACTATGATATTTTAAGATAATTCTACTCAATATTAGATCGTACCAAAAACAATATATTTCCCTGGTTAAGATTAAGATCTTTTTAGCGTGAGTAAAAGGTTTAAATTGCAATACATGGAACATAATGAACGGATATTTAGTTTGACTCCCCTGATGTTGAAGGTTCCCGTGGTTTATACACTCACAAATTACAACCCTAACTACATAAACTCCCCTCTAACGATCAATAAAGTGCTCTCTTATTTTATTATGATTATTATAGCCAATCTGTGATTTCTTTTTTTTTTGCAATCAACATAGGACCATATTTTGCATTAAAATAAACTAAAGTAAATTTACAACAGAGGAAGGGGAGGCAGAGAAGGTGGGAACATTAATCCAACCAAATCCCTGAACCAGAACTACCAGCATCTTAAAACCCACATTTCTGCTGGAATGACATACAGATGGACCTGAAATTAGCTAAACCGATTACTTCTCTTGGGGACTTTCACTCTATTTTAAAAGAATACTAAATGAGTTCCCTACGGCAATGTGCTTGTGTCTAAATTAAAATATAATTGGAGACGTTTTGGATGACTTGACCCATCGTGTGTTCTTGAGATTATAAGTAATTGTGTGTCCTGGCTGTGTGTGACGGATGTTCCTTGTTGGTTAATTGATCCATTGATTGATTGAATGACTGAATGATTGAAATTCAGTAAATTAACTGCAACATAACAAAGAAGCTGTTACACCCTACACTTGCTGTTTTAATGTCCACTAAAAGCTTATCAAACTCATTTATTTTTCACTTTATTGAGTGTATTTTGTAGATTGTATACATTTATATTTACTTTAAGAAGTTGTTCTACTGCTTATTATTTCATCAGTATTTCTTATCTTTGTGGAGGTAGTGAATCATGCTGTGGTTCCTACATTATTGGAGCTTCTTTCATGCCCACACTGTATTTATTGATTAGTTAAATAGCACTTTCTATACATGTGTCTATAAGCTGTGCATGTTTTGGAAAAATCCATTCGCATTATATCAGTGTATATCTGTTTAAACCTTGTTGGTACAGTAATTAAAAAAGCCAACCTTACTTGAATAAAACACAAAAAATGTAGACCCTTTCTTTATAAAGTTGTTTAAATATTTGTATAGTTTTAGACACAAACAGTCAAACACATAGTCATGTTACCGAAGGAAAATTGTCAATAAAAAGAGTAAAAGCAAAGACACCTTTCCAAATGCCTAATTCTTAAATTGGAATTGAGATGCTGTGCTACAATAATTTACATTATTAAATTTATACATTTTCTCCTCCATAATTTGAATGTGCTTTGAGTCTGTCTTTGGGATAGGAAGGCAAAAAAGTAGAAGGCGAGTCTACCAATCAAACTAGATGTGACCTTTTGGTGCAGCACTCAAGTAGTTTGAATCCTACTTGAAGGATGGACAACTTTGTTTCGATAAGTAACTATACATCTGAATATACAAACGTTCCCTTTGGAGTCCCCCAAGGTTCAATTTTGGGGCCTCTACTATTCAACATTCACATGCTCCCAGGTTTGCCCTCAGATTTTTTCTGGTTATACTTACAGGTCAAAAATAAATTAATTTTTAGTTTGAAGTGCGACTTTTATTGTGAAGTAGTGTTTACTCTTATAACATCTGTTGTTGTATGTTAGCAGCTAATAATAAAAAAGATGGTTAGCGGTGACTCTCCTCTTCTAATGCTCACAGATGTAATTTCTGTAGACTTGTCATACAAGATTCCATATTTTATTAGGTTTATTATATTTGTTGAAAGAAGTTAATGCAAGGAGTGATTTTTTTGTTGCTATTTAGTAGAAACATGCTGTCAGGAACTAAGCATTGTATTGTGTTTATTTGCAGTTTCATTTGTAGTATTAGAGAACAGTGGAAGGGAAATAAATGAAACAAGACACTCCAATCCTGGCCTAAACACTGAGGAAATGAATTAAACAAATCACTTATTGGATGTGACAGAAGCTTTTATTTTCAGTAGCCTTGACTACTCTAACAGGGTCTTTACCAGGCCTCCACAAAAAGTCAATTAGCAGCTGCAGCTAATTCAAAAATCTACTTCTCAAGTCCTCTCTAAGGCAAGGAAAAACAGACCATATCGCCATAGTTCTGAAGGCCCTCACACCTGCTGCAAACAATTAACTTTAAAACACATTCGCTGGTTTGTAAAGCAATGAATGGTCCACGGCTCAAGTATATTTCTGATCTGCTGGTCCCTGATGAACCATGCAGCTTTTTGAGGTTGTCTGGTACAGCTCTTCTTTCTGTTTTTGAGTGACTAACACTTGTTCAAACTCTCGGTGACCAGAAAAAAAAATAAATACAAAAATAAAAAAACAACAATAGAATACAAAGTGAAAAGCACTAAAGAAGTTGCTGCAAAGCCAAACCGACCCATGATTGGAAAAAGACCAACAAAGGCTGTGAGGAGACAAAAAAACACATGCAGTGCAGAATGCACACTTATATTTGCAATAGCAGACGAGTAGAAGCCTACATGTTCATGTGTGAGCGTGGACTTACAAATTTACGACAAGGAACAAATAAACCTTAAAAAATTGTCCAGATTTGTCTGGAGCTTTTACTGTAGACTGTGACTATGCCAGGATTGTGCTTCAACCTGAACCATGAAATAAAAAATGGTTAGCATGCAAAAGATGCACAGAGGAATGAATCATCATGCAGCACTAGGCAGCAGATATGATGCATTTGAGGCCGTGCTGGTTGATATTTGAATCCTCCTACTTTATAGGGGCCATACTATGCAAAAAAAAATCACTTTTTTCAGTGCTTGTATGTATATATTTAAGTCGCAGCTGCTCATGCTGAAACACAAACGTTTAAATACGACCACCCAGTCATTGTTGTTGTGGCCCTGGCCTCCCCTGTAATGTAGCTGAAACCTGACTTAGACACAAGCCATTCAGAAATGGCTAGAACATAGTGTTTTTTAGTAGAGAGGGGAAGGGCAGAAACAGATTTCTTTCAGAGTGAGTGTGTGAGAAGACAAACTGCAAAAAAAACATGCTAATCTTTATAGACCTCATAAATAAGATACTGAACTAGGAAATTGCCAAAGGTCTGAGGCATCCGACATCCACTCATGTTCTTATCTTTTCACAACCCCTTCCAAAGAGCCCCAATTCTGCATGATTAATTACATGATTCATTTATATGCATTGCTGCTACAGGTCTAACTAGATGGTTTTGGACCATAAAAGCATGTGCACGTTTTTATAACTAACATGAAAATGAAAATATTAAACTGGAGAAATGGCAAAATAGGGCACCTTCAAAACTAACCCTTACCTACCTACTGTGGTGTTAGAAACTTTAGAAAAGGGCCTCATTATAGCAGAAAAAGGACTTTTCATTCCCTGTGTATAAATATTTAGGTGTATTTGTGCCCACTGAGGAATATGTGACAGCCTGCAGCGACTACAACTGTGATGTCGCCGGGGGGGGCCAAAAGACAGTTTCTTTTTGTTTCTCTCGCTCGACAACTCTGCAGGAGAAGCAACAGCCGCTCTCCTTTCGGGGACATTTTCAGCTGCAACGTTAGCAGCGGAATTCGGCCCTCGAAGTGTAGCCCGCCCCGCCCGTACGCACCGAACCTTCTCCACGGCAGCGTTCCAAGAACATGTTTAAGATAAAGGGATCCGAGTTCGCTTCCCACGAGTGCCACTGACTTCAAGCAACCCAAGGCCCGTTTCTACCATCCCAGCAACAGGAGCCGCACGGCTGACTCATCCGCAACACAACAGCTGGAAGCAACTCTCTCTTCAACAAGGAAACATAACTCGAAAGCAGCTCTCTTTGTTTCTTTTTTTTTAATGGACTGGTATAATTGGGCATAACTCAGCTTTAGCAGAACTCACTGCTAAGCAAGACTGTTTAAATCCTGTTAATGCGTATTGATCTGCGCTGCTGTTGTACACACTGTGTTTCATGTTCTTTCACAGTTAGGAGGTTAAGTTTGATGTTAATGGGTTTTTGTTGTTCTGTTTTTAATGGTGATAATGTCTTAATCTTGATATATTACTTTAATTGTTGACTATTCTTTTAACCGCGGGTGTTTTTAATAGTTTCTTTGTGAATCTCACTACCGCACATGTGACTCAGACCCAAACCGATCGGTCCTATTACCAACCAACCTATTATGAATATTACTTTGTTTAGATTACCTATTGTGTGCTTTGTTTAATTTTTCAAGTAATGCTTTCTTCAATGTTATAATAATGCCAACCTCGACTTGAAGATCTCCAAATCCCTAAACCCTCACTCGCTCTTGATAAGGTAATTTTGGTTATATTTTATCAAAGTATACATTAATTAGAGTTCCAAATTTAGTATAACTCATTAGACTGAATCAGAGAATTGGCAATGATTTCCTTTCAAACAGCAAAACGGGCTCATTTAACATCTTAACCTCAAAATAATGTACAGTTTTTATTGAAATTACTTTCTACAGACAGTGTTTTCTGTGGATTTGATTGATCCTGGAAAGTTACATTTTTCAGAGCTGCAAAAACCAGGATGAAACAACGTTCACATTCCTTGTCTGGAGAAATATATTAAGAGATGAAGCTGTGAGAAAAGCCATTTTTTGTTGTTATTGTTGTGATTTGGGTTACCTGACCCTTTAAGGAAAAGCTAAGAAATGTACAATAGGAGCTTGACTGTGAGCAGCTAATGGCCTAATTAACTAGGCATATATAGTTGGCATCATTTCTACCCTAAGAAGAGAGTCCTTTCATTCCTACATTCTCCATCTTTTCTTTTTTGCTCCCATTACTCTCTCTCTTTCATCTACAGCGAACCTCCTGCTGTGTTTTTGTTCATCTTGTTCTGTCTTCTCACTCTCTCTTCCATCCCTATGCCCCCCCCCACCTACACCAAGGATACTGCTGTACTTTTAATCTTGCTCCTTCCTCTTACTTTCTTCCTCGCTCCACTCATCCCTCTTGTGTCTGGTGTTGCTACCTCCACTCATTGCCCTGCTGTCATCTCCTATGGGCTGCCGTCCAAACCAAAAAAGAAGGCAGATCAAAAGCTTCCCATTGCTCTCAGAGGCCACCAAGATCAAAGAGTGGATATAGGAGCAGACTCACACACACACACATATACTGGATACATCCCATCACACGTCCATACAGGAATAGTGGTTCTGCATGATAAGAGTTGGTAGAATTTCCATTTACATATAGTTTTTTTTGTGTGTGAGATGGGTTATTGATTACATGAGTTGATGGAAAGCCTTTTTTTTTTACCCCTCTTCACGCAGCATGCGGTTATCACCTCTTCCAGTCGACCCTCGGACAACCATGTGTCTCCTCTAGTGCAAAGTCAAATAGCTTCGCTTATTAGTTGTGTTTCAGTCGACTTATTCTGAAGTCTGGTTAAATGTTCACAATCTTCACATTTTAGATATAGATTTATATTCTGCTATATTTTAGATCTTAAAAACATGATTGAAATGATGTAACAAATAATGTAAAAACAATTCAATCAGTTTACACATATTTTTAAGGGCTATTTTGATATTAATCCATGTGAATTCATTATATATAAATTCGTCCCATACAATGATGGAAAAAGAATAATTGAGGATGTGGGAGGGTTGGAGGGAGATGAAAAGATACAAATGTGAGTGGACATTTAAAAAGACCCTTAAAGGGGCCCTATTTAACCATTTTCCCAGTTCAGTATCAGTAGTATTTTTTTCTTTAGGTCTATTTGTAACATTTAGCATGTAATAAAACTATAAACTTCCATATTTTTTTTGCAGAAAAAAGGCCCCTTAAAATAATAATTTACTGTAGATCACTTTACTAAAATAATCGCTTTTGTACCCACCCACCCCAAAAGGAGCAAGAAGGCTCCTTTAACATTACAACAGATTAGTAATTAGTGAAGCAACTATAGTATATTTTTTAGGAATGTGCTAAGAATACATGTTTTATTAACATTTCTCTCATTAAATGCTTAAAAAAAGAGCAGCCAGGTCTAATGAGCAAGGTGATTGCTGTTAATAAAAACTGAAAACTAGACTTGAAAAATCATTTTCGGTTACTGAAAAAAATCAAAAACTAGCCTTTACAAAAAATGAACCTAGCTTAAACAGTAATTAAAAAAACAACTAACTCAATTTAGAGAGAAATCACCTATTCGGGTGCTTTAGTGCGGAACCTGTCTCTCGACTCTTGTTTCTGCACGGACATAAAAACAACGCGGGGTCCGTTCCGTCGCCTCAGAACTTCACTACTGTTAGCCGGTGAAAGCTCGCGGCTGGTTCTATTGAGGTTTTCGACATCAAATATTTCCTCATAATCATCACCGGTATGTGTTCAGGGGAGGAGGCAACATGGCGGATCTTAGCTAGAGGCCAGTAAGCGGCAGAATAAACGGGGTTTCCTCTTCCTGTCAGAATGAGCGGGGTCCCGATGAAGAGGGTCTTCAAGGAGCTGCCGGTGTGGATAGTGGAGGACCACCATGATGTGAGCCGAATGTTTGTCTTTTTAATGAATAAAACATACCCAACATTACAGGTTTAGTCACAGTAGAACTGCAATTAGTTAGTAAGCACACAAAAAATACAGAAATTCTAATAGAGTTAGACAGAAATACAAACAACAGTGTATTAATATACTATTAATATCAGTGACTATATGACTTTTACAGAAGCATTTTTTTCTGCTTTACACTTTTCTCACTTTTCTACTCCATTTATATATATATATATATATATATATATATATATATATATATATATATATATATTCTATTATTACATGTCAGCTCTGTGCCCTTAATTATAACAAAAAATTCATTCTTTTTTTTTCCAGTTAAAATTCCTTTAAAGGATAATATAGAGCATGAAAAGCATTTTACCTATTGCCAAAAAGCAAAAAAATATAAATACATTGGGAGTTAAAGGTTATGTTTGCCTAAAAAGCACTTGTCCTGACTTTTTAGTGCTATATTTAATAGATTTTAGCTCATTTACTCGCTATTACATGTTTAGATAATTTTAAAGGGACTTCACCACACACAAACTGCAAATTTTTTGCCAAAAATTGATTACAGCTCATACATTTTGACTGACAGGCAATTTAGTATTATTATTATTATTTTTACCAGCTTTAACTTTTTTACTTTTATACTTTAAGTTGTTTTGAAAGTGGTATTTTTATAGTTTTACTTGAGTAAAACACTTGATTTGCTACTTTTTATAGTAGTATTTTTAAGTAGTATCTATACATCTGAGTAATGAGTAATTATTTTAGACGCCTCTGGTTAGAGGTTTCACAGAAAAACAGTTTCAGAACAAGTTGGACTCCTTATTCTTGTTTCCTTCTTTTAAATATAAAATTGAGTGATATAAATCAAAAGATGGCGGAAAATGGGTTTTATTTAGAAAATGTCTGTGATTTGTCTGAAAAAATTCAACATTTAAAATAATAAAGTTATTCAGATATTTAAGAGCACCATCCTCTGTGTTAACATGGCAATGGATAATATCTTAAAAGTTGAAGTTAACAGCACCAAAAAAAGAATCCCTTGAACAGACCTTTCCAAATCTTTAGAGGTATTTCAGTCATAATATTGGTATGCTATTTGTTTTTTAAGGAGGAATGCATGAGGGTTCTTTTCTGAAGGACAGTTTAACAGTTTTTCAAGAAATATCTTAAAGCGATCTTCAGCTGTTCATAGTGTAGGAACAGTGGAAGAGGTTTTCCTCACTGTAAGTATTCCTCCTGTTCATGCTGCTGGTAAAAGCTCCTCTGAATGTGCTTTTCACTGTAAGTGATAGAGGACAAGATCAGCACAATGCATCCACACTTATTTAAAAGTAGCTGTGAAGCTTATATGAGGCTCCGGCAGCCTGAGTTATTCACACCGAGTGGATATCCGACACATTTACAGTCTTTTTTAGCATCAAATTCCCTCTTTACATTTCCTCGGACAGTGGAAGTATAGCAACAAAAAAGAGACTATGGCACTAAACCGACTGTAACGTTGAAAGATGTCTACTTGATTTCACTCAGATAAATTTTAAATACATTTTTTGCCCAGGAGGTGGACTGTAAGTATCTTCCAAAATAGAGAAAGCTGTTTCCCACCATCCGTTGTACCAATATCTAATATCTTTAGTCCACAACACAAGCATATTCAGTTTATAATTATAGAGCACTAACAAAACCAGAGAAATATTCTCTGGCATTTCAGTATGAATCAGAGAATTTTTATGTTTTTTCTTGATCAACAAACCAATAGCTGTAGATATTTGACTGTTTTCCTTTCTGTTCTTGTTGCTGTGGTTACTCAGTTATAAAAAAAAAGGTTTTGCATGTCAGTAGACATTCTGTAACCAGTGGGCTCATCCCTCTGTGTCTCGACCAGGTGGTGCGTCACATCTATCGCGCCATCGCCTCGAGACACCTGCCCCTGAAGGACATAAAGATGGTTCATTTGGATTCCCATCCTGATCTGCTCATCCCGGTCAACATGTCTGCTGACACAGTCTTTGACAAGGAGAAACTGTTCAGGTATTTTTTTTTCTGGACATACAGGTTTCTAACAATATGCTGTCTAACAAATCACACAATTTGTCAGTTTAAATCATAGACCAACCAGATATGTTAATGCTAATTAACAGATTTTTATTCTCCCTGCTGTTCATGAAATCCAATGAATAGTATTTAAATCCAGATGGTCTGGACAGCGACATATGTGAACAATAAATCACCTAAATCATCTCATCGCAGTGACACCGTCATTACCAAATTTGTCCTATTTCCGAAAACATCCAGGACTTGGTTGAAATGTCATGTTTTAATAACGAAAATATAGCAGCTTCTAGAGTTGAAGAACATTTCTAATTTTGACATGTATTTTAACTGTTCACATTATATAATGCAAACAAGAAGGAAAAAGTAAAATATATGTTGAAAAGTCAATGTGCAATAATGTGTTTTACATTTTATGCATTGCATTTAAAAATAAAAGTCCAAAAAAGTAAGGTCCATCCGGTTTTGGTATTTTTAGTCTTCAATATATTGGGCTATATATGTTGTATATATGTAATATATATGTTGTCCAAAAATGTGATGCTTTTTCTTCATAAATATGGTAACAAAATTGCATTAAAAGGTACAAGAGTGAAATTCAACTTGTCTGGGTAGTCTGGTCTGGTCTAGTGTCTGGCACCCTTAAAATGCTGATACTAAACCCCCCCCCTGCTAAAGATTATCTTAAAAATGTAGCTTAAAATTGATTAAAAGTCAATTTGTGATAGTTTTGGATGGCCGACTAAAGCATTGTGCATGCATGCCTGCATTCAGTTAGGGCATGTGCAAAGAGTTATTGATAGGCAGCCATATCCAGTTAGCTTAAAGGGGCCCAAATATGAATAAAAACACCTTCTGGTGCATTGCTTGTAAACAATTCACACACAATTCATATGGTAAATAAGAGCACACACTCAGTCTGTTGCAGTCTGTCCTCTGAGGAAACCTGGCTAAACAAAAGTTGTTTAGGAATTCCCCCAGTTGTTAAGTTAATAGTAACTTGAATCCATACAGCAGCAGCCTCCTTCTGGAGTGAGTGTGTGAGAAGGCAGACTGCATTGCTGCTAACAATGGGATTATACCATTTGGGATAATAAAAGTACACAACTAAACACAGCATTTAACACGGGTATAGTCATTTGTAGATATTTTAATCCGCATTTTAATCAGAAAGATTTAATTGTCTACTAATGAGCATTGACTCTCAGTCATAAAACACTAGCAATCCCAGAGCCCCCTTTTCTCACTGTTAATAAGCTACTTCAATCTAAGCAAAACCCCTGGTTGCCTCTGCTGTGATTTCATGGATGTTTTCCAAGTAGAAATGATTCCCGTCTACCAGCAGCAGCATCGTACTTCCAACTCAGCTCTGTGATACCCGCCGCCCGTCGACAAAGCAGTTTGTAACCGAGCTTGTCACAAAATCCAAGGACCGCCACAAGCCTTCTTGACCGTGTGCCCGCTCCCCTGATTAAATCATGTCTGTCCCCTGCCCCTCGCCGACACAAATCATGAATGCATCTCTCCTGTCTGGCGCCGGTCCCTTCCACTTTCATTTGGGCTGTGTTGGCAGCCGGTGCCGGTGCGGCCATTACTCTTCAGCACCGGGGCCTGCCAGGACTCAGCCTGCAAGCCGCTGCCACTCAAACACAGACACTGCATTTCTGATACTCCTCCCACCTCCTCACCCCTCAAAAGACAAAAAAACAAACATTGTTTTTGACTGCAAAATGTGCTAACTGTTTGTTGATCAGGCCCCAGGTAGAGCATGCAGACTTGAGCAACTTTAAGCAGGTGGCCACATCATGTTGGATCTGTATGCATCTTTTTTTTTTTTACCCAGTGAGCTGAGTATAGAAAACTGGATCATGCCCATGGTGTATGCTGGCCACGTGTCCTGTGTGGCCTGGCTGCATCCATACTGGGCTCAGCAGATCACTGAGGGGGAGCACAGGATGGCTGTGGGCAGAGACTCCTCCACCACCACCATCAGGTAGGACAACCTAAGGCCGAGTCATACATTATTTGCTCCGTTAGAGGTCCCATACCTGCCCTTTTTTTATTATTTGAAGTTTCATACCCCTAACATGACACATTTGCAATTTAAAGTGGGTGGAAAAAAAAAACCTAAATATAAGTTTTACAGAGCTGTCTCGAACGCCTTGCTGGAGCTCCAGACAGCACAGGTCGTTTTTAGTCTGTCTCCTAAATATTCATGAGCCTCTCCACTGATGATTTTTCACTTGGAGGACTGAAAAAAGTGGGTGTAGAAGTGTCCACTAGTCCAGTCTTTGTTAGATAAAATCAGCACAGTGAGTTAAAGTTGTCCATTTAGTTAATACAGTACTATTCAATAGTCCATTAGTTAAAACAGTGCAGATACTTCGAGTTAGACCAGTTAGGTAAAATTGTCCAGTTAATTAAGATAGTACAATTATTTAAAACAGTCTACATAGTTCATAATAGTCCAGTGAGTAAACAGCACACTTGTTTAAAATAGTCCAGTTAGTTAAAAAAAAATAGTCCAGATATGAAGTTATGAAAAATATGAATCCAGTGGTTAACTCTATTGAAAGTGAGAGAATTAAAGCTGGTTACCTGGATGAAGGTGGTGCCATTATATTATATTATGATGTGTTCAAGGTCTGCTCAGTAAAATGAGGATTAGGCAACGGTAACTGAAACTTCATGATGTGTTCAAATGTAAGTTTATTCCTTGAAGAGTTTGCATTTCATAAGAGACTTAAATAAACACAGATGTTTTGCACACAAACGCTAAAACATATTTAATAAGTACTTTTCTTTCTTTTTAAGAACATTATTTGTACTTTCGTGTGAGATTATATTTACAGTTCTCTACCTGCCACTGTCAGTTTGTCCTTAACTCCACATCACTGTCTGTCCATCTGTTGTCCTTCCTCTCCTGTGCAGAGTGACCAGTAAAGACAACTACTTCCTCAGCGACGGCCTGTACGTTCCCGAGAGGCAGCTGGAGAACTCCAAACCACTTCGGCTGAACGTGGTTAAAGTTAATCCCGTTCAGCCGTGTCATCGGTCGTTCACAGGTTCGTACTTTGGCAGGAGATGAGGCGTTCCTTAGCGGAATTAAAGCCCCATTGGGACTGGATTTGTGTCTCTCTCGCGGTGTGTGTCGGTGATCATTATGTGCTGGTCAGTGATTTTAATCAGTAATAATGTCACCCCTCACCCCAGTCATAATTACACCTGCAATTGCATACTGCTTTTGTCTGTGAACTCGCCGCTCCTCCTGTAATTTAAATCCCATCCTCATCTTGTTATTATAAAGTAAGTTCTTTCTGCGAGACGAGCTGCTTTCACTCCATCCTCTGTTTTTCAGCTCAGTGTAAATTTGACTTTAGTTATAGTGTCCTGACTGAATGTGCCTGTGTTAGTGTGACAAAATTTGAGTTTGATTGCTTTGGTAATGGAGTGGATGAAGTATTTAAATCCTGTACGTCAGTAAAAGTAAAAATCATTTATAAAATACTCCATTGTAGGTAAAAGTTCTGAATTGAAATTGTTTCTATGTACTAAAAGTTATACATAAAAGTATCAAAAGTAAGAATTCTAATTATGCAAAATGTGTTGTATTATTATACCATGTTATACTACTGTATCAGTAACAAACACATGACAGCATGTTAATGTTGTAGATCATCAACTTGGAGCCAATTTTAGATACTTTGGGTCAATAATTAAAAAAAATACTGCATTAGATGTGTATCACATTTGTGTTTAATAAAGTTTATATAGCACAAAGAAAATAAAAGAATGGCAATTTAAACAGTAAAAAGAAAAGTAACTAAAGATTTTGAATACAAAAAAGTAGCATTCAATGAAAATACTATAAGTAAATAAGTAAAGTACAAGTATATAAAAAAAAGACAGTTTAGGTTGAATTTTTGAACCATTTCGTGAACCAAATAACATCGATTAATCACTTCAATCGATAAACTTTAAACATTAAAGTGGTTACGTGGTGGTTTGATCACATGATGTAACACAAGTGCATATGCACATTGAATCAAAAATGTTGTCCATTCAGGAATAAAACAAGTGTGTGCTACCATAGCACGAATAATCATATCAACTGAGTTTATTTCTCTCAAGATCTCCATTAAATTGAATCCTCCATTAAATGTTGAATGTTTTTTCCTAGATTGGGTATGAGAGATTTTCCAACTTAAGCGCGATTCCTTTCGTGATTTATGATGCAATTAAATTCTTCCACAGTCATGTGATTACCTGGTCGGTGGAAATTTGTTAAAAATATTTATGATTTAATCCAGGGTCATCCTCGTTGGGGCCGTTAACGTTTATTAAGTTAAACTACTTGGACACCAAGACCCCCCCCATTTAATGATATGGAATGCACTCGTGAATAAGAATAATTACCATGCCCCGGACGTTCTGATTGTGAACAATAATGCAAATCTTCAAGTGATTGCTCACCTCGATGAACAATGTTGATCTGAGTGATTTTGGAATTATTATAATGTGTTCAATACTTCGCAACGCCTCAAAAAAAGCCTCAAAAATGACCATCTATGCAAAACGTGACCACTATATTTGGAAATCTTCATTATTTGCAGCAGACTTTCATAACTGAGTAATTTATTTCTGACACATCCGTCTTAGTACAAGCCTTGCAGTATGTGTCCATATGCACATTATTGGTCACATATTTATGAAAATGCAGCTCAAACTAACACGAGGCCACAGCAGAAGTAATGACGTCAATCTTGTTGCATCGTTGCTCTAGAGATGAAATGGTTTGTTTCTTGTTCAGTTACCATGTGGACTTCTACTTATGTGCAAGAGGGTGCACTTCAGACATTATTGTCCTGATCAGAACAACATAAGACATTTTTTTTTTACAACACAATGCTCCATCTGCATTCCCCCTTTTCAAGTATAGGGTAGATGTAATTCAATACAGTTATTTCTATTGCGGAATAAATTTAATTTAGTTACTTTGTTCAATTCATTGGGTCTGGCTTCTCAAATCTGATTATTTTCTGGTTTCTTTTGTACTTGTACTATTGTATAATAGTAAACTTGATGATCTTTGGGTTTTGGACTGGACAAAAAAAATACATTTTAGGTTGCATCTTTGCAACTAATTTAACATTTTACACCATTTTATGAACCAAAGAGATAATTGATTCTTAATTCAGTAAACTAATAAACTGTCAAGATAGTAGTTGCAGCCCAAAGTTATTGTTTAAATATAATAGTTATCCTATAGGTTAAGGCAAATGTGAAAATATAATGTAAGAGATACACATTTTGCATTAAATTAAAATTAAAAAACAGTTCAAAAAAGTCAACAAGAGAAGACAAAACATCTGTTATAGTTTGACTTTTTGGTTTTGTGTGTGTGTGTGTGTGTGTGTGTGTGTGTGTGTGTGTGTGTGTGTGTGTGTGTGTGTGTGTGTGTGTGTGTGTGTGTGTTTTTTCCCCTTGGGCTCTCTTATATTTGACTGAAGGATAGACCATCTAG
Source organism: Eupleurogrammus muticus (assembly GCA_036785175.1). Taxonomy (NCBI): domain Eukaryota; kingdom Metazoa; phylum Chordata; class Actinopteri; order Scombriformes; family Trichiuridae; genus Eupleurogrammus; species Eupleurogrammus muticus. The sequence goes on along the minus strand of JAYKQN010000014.1, from coordinate 10,768,013 downwards.
CTCTCTTTTATTATTTTTTTTTAAGAAAATCAAGATATCATTTTTTAATGAAATATTATTGTGCTGCCTACACATCATATGCCACAGATTTAATCAAATGTCTTACAGATCCCTGGAGAAATCACCACCTGATCATTTTATTTTTGTTTTGTTTTTTTTAGTTTGAATCGGTAATAATCCTGGTAATGATCAAGCTTGTTGCTGTCCGTGCTATACCTGCTGATCAGTAGTCGTATTGAGCTTTTTTTCATTTACAGATTACAAATCGATTGCGTGCTATAATTTCACTCTGACGCCGTTTTATACGCTCCTCTGCCCCAATCCGATTGCACTCCAGGAAAGCGGGCGGCGGAGGACATGGAGAGGTGGTTCGCCAAGAGGGCCCGGCCGGCGTGCTCCGAGGCCGGGGAGGCCAGCTGCTCCACGCCGCTGTCAGGGAGCAGCGGCGGCCTGCGGCCAGCAGAGGGCAGCAGCAGAGAGGACGAGCGGAGCAGCAACGGGACGGGCCTGACGGACGGGGAAGATCTGGAGGGATCCACCGGTTACGTTGTCAAGAGGATATTCTCGTTTCTGTGCGAGACAGAACCGTACGTCTTGGACATTGATTTGGATTTCTTCTCGTGTAAGAATCCGTTCAAGGAATTATACACACAGGTATATATATATATCTTAATCTGATTTGCTTTGCACCATTTTTAGCCCAAATAAAGACTTATACAAATATCTACATGGGACATATGCAAAGATTTTATGGCCAATTTAGCTATTTTTGCAATTTCATTCATGGTTCTCCTTCTATGGAACCTTTATAACACTAATTCAAGACGCATTTAGGATCCCAATGCTTTTCAAATTTGAGAAGCTGTAACCAGAAAATGTGGGCATTTTCTTTTTTAATTTACTGAATTCAATCAATCAATTGTCAAAATAGTTGTAGATTAATGTAATAGTTGGTGAGTCGATCTTTTACTTGAGTTAAAGCAATACCATAGTGTAAAAAGTACTTTGGTAAAAGTAAAAAGTTTCAGAGTTGTACCCGAGTACTTTTACTTAAGAGACTTTCGTTATTTTGATAATTTTTTGACAATGGTATTAGTGTTGCTCATCTATCAATATTTCATTCACTTATTTACTATTATTTTGTAATTTCCACATCTTGAACTGCTTTAAATTGAACATGTTTCAGTAAATGAATGTAAAAACAAACATTGTTCTGCACAGTGAAGCTCAGAAAACCAACTGAAGATACTTTTTTTTCCCTGAAGGGAATCTTTAACATGTTTTCTCATTTTGATTGATATAACCTGAAGGATAGTCTACACGTAAAATATCATTTCTCTGTCCCATAGTAAACATGTTTTCTTGTTCAAGGAGGAATACGGCATCCTTCAAGAGCTCTACAGCTTCAGAGGACCCAGCCCTGACGCTGATGAGGTCAGATTTCCACTTTTTAAAACTGGCGATCAGCCGCTCAGTTTGCCAAGATTTATTAAAAAATAAAGAAGGGCACAGACGCTGTTGTAGAAGGCAACACTTTAGGGAATTAAATAAGAATTCAGTTACCACATGGAGAAAATATTGATTTTTACCCAAAAAATCTGTCAAACCTGCTCTGTTATTTCTGAGTGTCACAGCATGATTAAATTCTGTCTGACTTGGTTTGTCCATCCTCACTTTGACCCTCACGCAGGACACAAGCACCGTTGTATTAATGGACTCTGATCCGTGAAGAATCAGCGCTGATTATATTTTGAAGTCAATTTTTGTTGTGACACCAAGGGATTTTGTAGACTAAACCAGTTTTCCGTTTGGATCATTAACATTCTATGTGTGTGTGTGGGTGTGTGTGTGTGTGTCCAGGAGGAGCTTGACGAGTGTGTGGATCGCCGCATACGTCAGTTAGAGGACCTGGAAGCCACGTTCGCCGATCTGCTAGAGGACGATAGAGAAGAGAGTATCATACGTTGGGCCAGCAACCCAGGGTGAACATTTTCCGCCTTCATTTTCATTGCATGATGACTTTTTTTGCACTCCCCATGTAATCATTTCGCTCATCAATGTACTGCTCAGCCTGGCAAAGCTGCACGCTGCTCCGTTTTTCTTCCTATTTCTGATTTCTTCTTTACCCGCGGATATTTCACCGCAAAAGGTCACAGTTTGACTGATCCAGCAGCCACAATATGACGGGACACAAAGCGATTTCTAAACAAACTCTCTGATTTATTTATTTATTAAAAAAAACCTGTCATTCATTTTTTGAAACCAAAGCCAAAAACGAAAAGCAAAACATAATTTTTTTTTTCCTCAGTATTTGTTTCCAAAACCAAACTGAACGGCTTGTTTTTTCAACCTGTGTCCATGTGAAAAATGTGGGGGGAAAAACAACTCTTTCCCGTTTCATCCGATGTTGGGTCCCAACTACTCCAGTCTAATTTTTTTTATTATAATTTTTTTCTTTTATAATCCACACACTTTTCAATCCAATTCGGCCTCTGGACCACACCAATGTGGCACTTATCCAGAGATTTGTCAAACCGGATGAACAAGTGCAGAGATTCAGATCAGATTGAGTAGATTAGTGTCGCGACCCCAATCCGGATATGTTTTGGATTCATGGCTTTAAAACGCGGTTCGTGCAAGCGTCGGTCACACTGGCGCATTCTGTTCAAAACAGCAATGATGGTGGACATGTCTCAGGTTATGTCTCCGTTCTTGATACGTTTGGTTGAGCTGAATTTAAAATTTTCCCATTGTCAGTCCATGTATTGTAATCTGAATGGGCTCTGTAACCCAGGCTTTTTAAGCAGATTATATTCATGTTGAGGTCTCTGTGTCTGAGATATTTGACAAACTGTTTTATGATTTATTTATTTATTTGATTATTTATTTTATCAAGTTGACAAAAATATTGTTTTAAAAAAAAAAAAAAATCTAGTATAGCTGGGATCTAAATCTCACTCAAGCTGAGCGACCCTGAAATGACTCCATTTGGTATGAGAGCCGTGTAAATCTGCAGCCCCTGACATTGACCACGATAACGCCGCTAGATTTACGGCGTGGAGACGCCGTTTTCTGATAAACTTGGGAGCGTTCCCAAAGTGGACCTAAATCGTGTAATATGTCACAGCGTGATGAACGTGATATAACTTACAGTTCACTCCGAAGCGAACTTCACCGCTCTGGACTTTCTTGTCAAGTCACTTCCGGGTCACTCAACTTGCTTTAGGTAACGTAGGATGAAACGGTAAAATTTGTTATACTTTTTTTTTCCATTTTTCATCTGTGCACTGAATCATAAACAGGATAAGTGGGTGGTCTTATTCTATATTTTGCATGTTAGCAGGAACAACAGAGACCTAAAAAATTACACACAAGGTATGAAACATTTTTTTTTTCAGGTTAGGGTCCCTTTAATATATAATCTGCCTCATATCTGACATCAGAGTCCACTCAGCATTTCACCAATGCCGCCTCATTTAGAGCGCGGAGCAGAGGGTCAAGCGTGGAGCAGCAGAGCAATGCCAGGATGTGACAGGTGGTGGGATTCTGAAAAAAACCTGGTTTACCTTTCCCCAGTAAAAAAAGAGCCAAATCTACTGATTGCTTCTCACTCAACCACGTTGGGGAGAAATCCAATTGGCTGTAGAAATCCAAAATCATCAAATAACCTTATAGAATTGCAGAACAGAAGGCTCACGGTCAGTGGAGACATATTAGCAGCGGCTGCACACACACACACACACACACACACACACACACACTGCTTGTCCTGTCACACCACGGCTTATTTTCACCTCCTGCACTCATGTGGACTGTGTGTAACACCTGTGTGCTGGATTTTTGGAGAAGCTATAACAGAATCCATGGTGGTGGGTGAGGGTGATGTAAAAAACTTAATTTTCCTGACTTTAGATCCACACAAATGTTTTTGAAGTTGTTTATGATTTTTTTGTTTTACACACATTCCCTAAAGAAGTCTAAAAACAGGAAAATAATCCCTTCAGGGATGCTCTGCTCCTTACCTCAGCTGCCTGAATACTAGTGAAGTATGAGGGGGGCTGTACACTGAGTCTTGACACTGATTGGTCAGGCGTCTCTAGAGATAGAGAGGCTGATTGATTCATCCAGCAAAAGAAACTCATTGATCATGTACGGTTGAATGTGGGCGTGTAGGGGGGCGGGACAGGAGGCTGATCCAAGGCGCAAATTCCCAGGTGGATTTATAAAAGCAAACCAGCATAGGACGTGAGTTCTCACTGTAAATCAACTTCACACGATTTATAAATGAGGCCCCTGAACCCTAAAAGTGAAGCAGCCAGATGTAATTCAGCCAACACTCATCTTGTTATTTACACATCAGCTTTGTTTCCAGCAGCAGCAGGAGCAGCTTTATTAAATATCTGGTGAACATATTGGAGCATTTAGCTGGTAAGGAGACGGGTATTTTTCTGAAGGCTCACTCACTATCGGCTGTATTTTACATCTAATTATCCTTCACCCTTTATTAAAAGTGGAAGTATCAGCACTCAAGTCCAGAATATCTGTCACGACACTAAAGATGAAAATTATAAGGTCAAGTACTAACATTTAGAAAATTAATAAGATTTTCTTTACGTATTACAGACTTTACTTGATTTTTAAAATTGATCTCAGTGCAAACCTACTCTACTTTTTGGTGCTCATATTTGGTATCAGTCATAATAAATGACTCCCGTTGGACAATATGTCTTTGACTTCCACACTGCTTCTGTCATTCTAGTATGGAGTTTTGTAGGAAATGTCATACTGGATTGGTTTCAATTGAGAATTTGAAGTTTAAATAAAAAGGTAAAGAGGGTGCACTGCATATTAACTAGGGTGTAATGACCTTATATGTTCTTTGTTACCTTGTGTTTTCAGCATGGCTTCATTACACCGGCTGGTTTCCAGTTTGAAGTCAAGAAATCCATCCCCAGATTATGAAATGGTAGGTAATACATTTTGTATTAATAGAGCACTTTTCAAGAAGTTAAAAGGAAATACAGCATGGACAGTAGCTTCTCATTTTTATTTTAAATTGTCACCAGCATGTTGGATGCAGTCATATTCATTCTGAAATGGCTAAAACAACAAATGCTGGCTGTTCTATGGTTAATGTTCTGTCTGCAGCTGCTGTTTGTATAGATACACACACACGCACAGATCAGTAACACCAGGACTGTTTATTCTTCTGGTTTCACAGAGTGGAAGAGAGAATCGTTCTAAATGCATCACATTATGTCTCCCAGTTGAACCTTTATTCCTTTGAGCATGTGACTCCGATTGGCTTCATAGATGTAAATCAGCAAGTTTCCGCTGTTAACTGGATGTGTAGGACACGTACATTACATTTCATTTATCATTGCCTTATTTTCTGCTCTGTGATTGACAAAAACCATCAGTCATCTTTGAGAGTTTTAGCTTTTAGTTACTTTTAAAGCGTTCTGATCTTCAGAATCCTGCTATTCATATGATGAATGTGAACCAAACTTTTACTATAGGCATTTAGGTTTGAGTTAGGTATGTTTGAATACCTATTCAAGTACCTTGTACATTTTTAAAGCTACATCCTGATAAAGACAGTTGCCAGTAACAGCTGCAGGTAACAGAGAGTGACACACAGTGTTTTTGATCTCCTCGGCCGTCCTTCCTGCCAAACGTCCACCTTTCTGTTTTATCTCTCGCCCCCATCTGCTCTTCCTCTCAGGTCCATCAGGCCGGTTTAACCTGCGACACCGTCGAGCTGCCTCATCACATCAGCCCCGACGAGGAGATCGACAGGCTCATCACAGCCGTCCAGCTGTTTCTGAAGCATCTGCCCAAGCCCACGCTGGTGACCATGTCCAGGTGAATCACACAGTGTGCGGCTAGACGTTTAAAGCCAGACGAGGAAAATGTTTCCGGGGATGAAGCCAATGAGACTGTAGGAAGTTGAGAGCTTCAGCAACCTGATTAAATATACACCAAGTGTGGTGGCGTTTGGACAAACTGTCATGAATTCGCACCAGAACCATGTTTGGAACAGATAACAGCCGTGGAAACAGATCGTGGGAGTCCTGTAATGAATATGTTAAACGATTGTTTTTTTTTGCATTTGTGTTTTCTACATTAGTTAATTTAAAGGAACATTTCAAAGTATTTTTCAGGTATTTAGGTAAATAGATACGCACTAATTTCTTGGCTCTGTACACTCTTAATGTCAGTGGGCTCCTAGAAATGTTTGTGTGTGAACTAAACCATTTCCAAATCCAAGAGGGGGGGCGCCCCAGAATGTCCAGTGTTGTACTATGGTACACACATTAAATAGAAATGAAGCTCAAGGCATTTCAATGGACATATGAGAAAAAATATAACAAAACAAAAATCTGATTAAAAAAGACTATTTTACATGAGTTGCTAGTAAAGAAATCCTTTTCTTCCTCCACTGTTGTGTGAGAATGAAAAGAAAAAAAATTGTTGTAATACATAATTGTAGTTCTATATCAATATATTTCACACCATATTAAATTAGGACACCAGGAGAACAAATAACTGCATAAACCTGAAATATTGCGCATATTTAAGGCACATTTAATGCGCGTAGGGACGATCTTGTGGTTAGTTTTTTGGAGTTGTTTATTGTGGTGATCGCTCTGGGGAAGCAGCCATCCATCAGTCTGCTTGTCCGAGGACCCGCTTGATCCGTCGTGGTCGGCCTGGAGGCAGCAGCTTGAACAGGTGCTTACTGGGGTGAGTGGAGTCTGTGACGATGCGTTCTGCTCCACCGAGGGAGTCTGTAGCCGGCCATGTCCTCCAGGAGAACAAAAAATGAGAAATCAACAGGCTTTAAACAACTTTTCATAAGCTCGGCGGCCAACGGAGCTGCGGAGGAGAAGTCGAAAAGGTGATTTCTCGAAGCGTTTAAAAAAAACTATCTAGGTGCACGAACGTGGCTTTGTGGATACATTTGTCTGGATTCACTGAATCCATGCGGGGGGAAAAAACGTTTTTTATAAAGTTTACAGTTCAAAAGTTACAGGCCAAATTGTAAACTTATAAAGTTTGTTAGTTTACCGCCACCGGCTGGCTGGTTGTGGGGATACTTTTTAGCATCTCAATGTCTTCACCATTTACCATCAGACAAGAATTTAAACACAATTTAGCATATATAAATAAATCAACGCAAAAAGAAATAGGTTTTTGTGACTTTAACCCCTAATTACAATTATCGCCCACCAGGTTCTTATATAAGAGTGTGGTAGATGCACAGAGAAAGAACGGTGTAATAATCTCTTTTTGTCTTCTTTGTTTTTCAGGTCCAGTCTTGATGAATACTGTCCAGCAGAGCAGGTGGATTCAGTCCAGAGCCGAGTACTGGCTGTGCTGGAGAGCCTGTACGGTCCATTGGACATACAAAAGGACTATGAAAGCACAGACACTCAGGATTGCCAAACACAGGCCTCTTGACACACACACACACTCGCACACACACACACACACACACACACACACACACACACCTCAACACAAGTTTGATAAAAGACAAACACAAGTACACACATTAAAACACGCAAACAACACAATCCCTGTTCACACACGTTCACAGACATTTTTTGCTTTTTTGTAGACGCTGTTCCAGTGGATTTCAAAGTACATACCTGACTGTTGTCCAACAGCTGAAACGTGGTTTGTGCCGATTATGAAGTGAAATGTCCATCCTTTCGAAATGGCCATAGAAGCTTTCCATTCTGTGTCTCTATGCCTTGTTTTTCCCTGGTTACATTCTACATTTTTATTGTCATGAAAACCCATGAAACCAACAAAGAACTGATGTACGAATAAGTATTGTGTGTATCAAATCCTTTATTTAGCTGTACTATAAAACTGCATTGTTGTCCAGAAGCATCAGTAAGTCACACACAAATTCAGAAACACACACTCAGTCAGTCCACAACTGAATGTAGTTCCCTGCAAATTAGCATATATATTTCCTCCCGTTTGAGCAGCATTTGCTAAAATCTACAGCGACCGGCTGTTTAAAGGAATCACTGAGCATTTTTGAAAAATGAACCCTTCTACTTGTTAGCTATTTTTTTTTTGAAGATCGAAGCCTTCGCTAAGATCAGTACACGACTGAGTACCACAGACAGTGTAGGGGAGACGGAAAGGAATAAAGTCTTGTGGGATTAATTCATGGCAACAGAAATGTAGAATATCGCAGCCTGAAAACTTAAAGCTGCCGTAATCAATATTTATATTTAAACGATATCCTGTGAGCTTTCTTTTCCTTGTCTTTGAGCTCAATATTTTCCTTTTACAGAAGCAAATATGACTCCAAGGAATTAGATTGTTGCTGTGTACCTTTTAGATGAGTAAATAGGCAGCAGTTTGATAACGTATTCTCTATATAAACTTCAAACGATGTCTGTGTTGTGTTTACAGCTTATTTCCGCTGCACCTAAAAGTGTATAGATTTAGTCGGTGCAGCTTTACCATGTAGTTGCTAAGTGACAGATTCTTCTCACCAGTACTTTAATGATCCTATAGTGTCACTAATGAAAAATTAGATGCAGGGTGTGCATGTTTTAAATGTAGAATCTTCCTGCTGTGGAGTTGTGAAAATTGATGTTTAGTGTTTCAACTTTTCTGTTTATGACAAAAAAAGATGAATACAGTTTTGTTCAATTAAAGTCTGACTGGATTAAATCATTTTAAAGGTTGTTCGGCTGCAGTAATGATCTTTCCTTTCATGCTGCTACACCACCTCCATAGCACTACACCGCCTGTACTGGCTCTTTGTTATGCAAATGGCACAGAGGGTGTGAACTAAGAATAGAGAATGTTGTATGTGGTAGAATTTATAAAGCCCCCCTTGAGGCAAATCTTTTAATTTGTGCTACGGAAATAAAACTGACTTGACAAACGCAGGCTTCGAAAACATCACCTCTAAAATCCAATTGAGGGAGTTTCTCCAGTAAACATTTTTTCTGTCTTAACCAGAGTTTCCCAGATGAGAAACATATTTAAACACAACTAGTGTCTCCACCCATTTATCTGATTCTCTCTTTAGTATTTTTTCTTCTTTTTTTTTTAAAGTGACAGCAGACCAGTGAAATGCTAAAGGCGGCAGATGAAATTAAATAATTCCTCAATTCTCAATGGCAGAGTGAAGATTTAAATCTTCCTCACTAGAATAAATAATATGCTGGTCTTGACAATTCTCTACAATCTCCACACAGTCAAAGCTTTTGTAAAGTGCAAACTTAAGTGATCATTAGTTCGATGTGAGTATTTCACAACTGAAACAACTGAACTGACCCAGACATGTAGAGGGCAGTGTCATCTGCAAACAATATTTTGAAAATTAGGCCTGTAATTGGTCATTATTAGCAATTATAGTATATTTTAGGCAATTTAACTTCAATTAAAACAGACAGATAGGGGATTGAAGGTGTTGGTTACTGCAGCTTTTAAAGGAAGATGATCAAAGAATGCCATGTTGCTAGATTAGTTTTACCTGAATAAAGGAATTTGCCAGGGGGCACTGATGTTGTCTACCACTCCGAGTCTTGGCAGTTTCTGTGTGTTTTTGGACAAAGGGGTGAGTCCCATATAATCACAGAAAACGGAGTCGATCTTATCAAAGCACCTCAAAGGTTGTTGCAGTCCATGCACTGCTGTAATGATTCATTTCAGACAAAGTTTTCAGTTTAGCACCTTATCTCTGGTTATAAAATGTGTGCGTCTATGCGGTTTTCTTCCAAATATTGTCGCCCTATTAAAACAATGGCCTAACTCTCCAAAAGTAAAGTTTTGGCCTAAATTATCTCTCGATGATGCTGGCCACATCTGGTAAAAAAACATTTTAATCAACTTAAAAGTTGAAAGAATCACACCCTTTATGATCTGTAGGAAAACGGACATTTGAAGAATCCTAAATTAGGTTAGATACGATTGAAATTTGACTTTGGTTCATCATTGTAACTGTAATACAGTAGATCTGGAAAACTAGCTGACACCACCAGCGAGGTTCATATTTATTCATAAAATAAAAATGTTAGGTGTGAACAATCTGAATTAATCATGAAAAAAGCTTATTTGTGTAGTTTCCTCCATAAGCCGGAGGCTTATTTTCTTCTTTCATGCCTTCTTTGCTCTTCCTGTTTGTCCTGGCTCCTTCAGGAAAATAAGACTCCAAGGACATTGGATTGCAACAAACTAAAAAAATCTATATTTTATCTAAATATTTTATTTATTCTTCAGGCTCCTTTAAATCACATCTATAATAAAAAAAACATCCATCCTTCCTTCATCAATATGTAGCTTAGAATTCTAAGAAATGCTTAGAAATAACTGTTAATTTATTCCTACATAAATTACATAAGTTTAAACTCTATAGTCTAAACTGTTATTTAATCGTTATTACATAATGATAGCAGACCTATTATAATGCTGTGCATCATGAGTAGTTCCCAAGCTTTTGAGCAACGTTCCCAGGAATGACTGGAGTCTTATCACTTTATCCAGATAATATTACAGATCCATGGTATTTCCCAGTGTTCCTTAAATCAGAAAACAACCCCTCCCTCTTCTTCTTCTCTTCTGTTCACATTCCTGGTTCCCTCTCAACATCCAGCAGAAAATCCAGGACAGAGAAAGGGAAGGTGGGGGTGAAGATCCTGAACGAGGTCGTCCGTCTCCTCCTTTAGGAAAAAGAAGCTCTGATGCGAGGCGGCAGATCAGAATCCCAGCAGGGAAACTGAAGAGGGTGGGAGTCAGGAAGGTTGAGGAGGAGCTGTAGCAGCAGCGGATCAGAGAGATGAAGAGGGAGGATGATGAACTGAAGCTGCTCTCACACACACCAGGAGGATCACAGACCAGCTCCTACACAATTAACCCTCAGCGTCACCACTCGAGTGGACGTTTCAGTGTCAAAAGCAGAGCTGCATTTGGACGTAATGATGAAGCTTGTATAAAGCAGTGGTCTCCAATCTACGGCTCACGGGCCAGATACGGCCCGCCTCCACATTTGGTCTGGCCCCCAGAACAACCCCAGAGATCATTTAGATTTTTTTTTTATATATCTATTTTCATGGCACACATAAAAGTCTGAAGGCGATCAGCTATCAGCTGAGTTTCTGCGGACATAAGGCGAGTGTCCCTGAGTTGGAGGAAAGACTGGATCAGTAGATCACCGAGCAAAGAACGAGTGGGGGAAGCATTTCAACAGTCACCATTCGATTAAAAGCAGTAAAGCTAGCAGAAGCAGTGAAAATTGAACATTTCTGTTGGTGCTTTCATTTCATAAAACTGAAAATATAACGTGTCATTTAGAGGAGCCGCACCACACGGAAGTGAAGAGAGTGAAGCTGGCATGTTTGATGGAGACTTAGCTGCTGTTGGAATCAGAAACAGGGGATGAGGACTTTGATGGTTTGATTGATGACATGACCATCCCTATTGATGATTAAAAAAATGTTAGTACTTTGTAATCACTACTTAAATAAAGCACAAACTCAGTTTTGCTCCCGCTCTATTTGTGTATATATCTATTTATATTAATCTGTATATAAATATAGGTTCCTTATGTGTGTGTTAAATACTTATTTGGTTATTTATTTCATAAATAGTGTTATTTATTTCCTGTTTTTTTTTCTGTGAAGAACCCAGAGAGGGTTATTTGGTTATTATTTATTTCATTAATAGTGCTATTATTTTTTTTCTGACTTTTGTTCTGTGAAGAATCCAGAAAGGGTCATTTGATTGTGGCTCATCAGAGAAGGGAAAAGTTATGTGGCCCTCACAGGGAAAAGTTTGTAAACCCCTGCTCTAAAGGATGTGAGCAGTTCGTCCATCATGTCTCTGCCTGGAGGAAGCGGGGTTTTACATGGAGTCCGTGAAGGCATCACGTGGTAAACTGGTGTGTGTCACTGTCTCTCCTCCCTGACGGTGACCTGACGTTAACACACACACACACACACGGAGCTTCCTTTAACGGGCTACAAACATGAAGCAGAACGTCTTTTGCCGGATTCTCGTCATTCTTCTGTGTGCGGTGGTGTTCGTGGCCGTTTTAATAGTCAACGGTTTGGCCGGAACGGGCAGAGGTGAGTTACCGTTACCGTAACAAACTTTGTTCGGTCTGCAGTCGTTACCGCGAACTAACGGCGGCCGCTTTTTCATGTTTTCAATATGTCGCCGATAAATTTAACCGGATAGAATTCGTTTTCTTCGTCTTCTGTTACGAAACTGACGTAGATAGATTCGGTTAATGATGTAGCGCCGTTGTTTACGTTGCTAACGTAACTTACGTAAAAAAAAAAACAATGAGGAATTGTTTCCGTGACCCTGCACGCGCCCGTTGGGCGGGGCCAGGTCAGAGGTCAGAGACACAAATTAAAGGTCAATCACTGCATCATTAATTAGTATCATTAGTAGCCCTGTTATAGTAATTCATGTCAATATGGCTGCTGAGAAAATGTTTTTTATTATTGTTATAGAGACAGTGAAATACTCTTTACTTAATATGAAGTATAAATACTCAAATATACAATAAAAAATACTCACGTAGCGAAATATCTCATTACTATAATAATACTACTCTATAGTCTGCTGTAGGCGTTTGATGATTGCCTAGGTTTAGGAGCATTTAATGTTTAGTTTATCATTGTGCAGCCCATTTGAACAGTAAAAGTACTGATAATACAGTAATCATCTTCTTTCACATGAAGTAGTATTTAAAAAAAAAAAAAGGAAAGATGCAATTTGAATAGAATATTAAAGAATAGAAATTTAATGTTTAGTATTTACAAATAAATTATGAAAGTAATACACTGATTCCCTTGACTTGAGTAATGTGCTTTCGGCTACTGTAGAGATGACAAAGACACTAGAACTACATTCACCAGTCACTTCCCTCTGTAAAACCAAAAGTAAAAGATAGACCTGTTTCTCACCTGTTGCTGAAAGATCTTGTTCTTTTATAAATGTATTATCCTTCAGCTCTGTAAATTTATATATATATAGTGTATGTGTACAAATTCATGCTACTGATTCAGAAATGGAGTAAAGTATAAAGTGGCAACCATCAAAATACTGCAGTAAAGTAGAAGCAGCTTAAAACTTGAGTACTCAAGTGACTTTCCACCACTGATCACATCAATTTTTTGTATATGGAGGAGTGCCTGTCAAAATGAAAGAAATAAAAGAAACCCTTTTGTTTTTTTTTCATGTTATAAAACAAGCTCCTTGGTGGGACAAAACCACAAAGGCCATTAACCCTGTATTTATCTGCACCAAGATTATAATAGTTATAGATTTTTAAAAAGTTTTCAGTTTTATAAAAGTGCACTACTTGAATAATTCACTTAATTACTTACAAACACACATGTAAATAATTCTGGTTTGTTTAGTGCAGCTCTCAGCGTAAATGTCTGCAGATGTTGCGTCTAATAAAACAACTGGTCCTGGTGTACTCAAAGACTGGTACCAGTGGAGCTTCCAGTGCTTTCTGTAACTGGACGGGAAAGTGTAATTCGGAAAAGTGGGGGAAAAAAAGTGCCTTCGTCCATGGGTGTGGTGTGGTGAAAAAACTGAACATAATGTCAGGCGCTCTTTCCTCCTTCGAAATGTTTGGAGTGAGTCAGTGTGCAGCGATGAGGGGCTACTTTTTATTGTTTGGCAGCGAGGCAAGGAAAATCTTAATCCTACTGCACTCAGTGGCTTTTTTTAACAATAGCCTGCTTCCAACTGTTTAGGCAAGGCCCTTTTCCTGTTTGACAGTCTTCCCATCATTTATGAAAATGTTTGTCCTCAGTTTGGTGTGAAGGAGGAACTGGACTGGCAGAGACTGGGCTGAAATGGAATTCTGATTGCCAGCTTTGCTTTTTTTTGTTTCTCCCCAGTTTTCTTCCATTCCTCGACAGGCAACGTGTCGGCCCGCTATGAGACCGACATCACACCCGCCGGCTGGACCTTCTCCATCTGGGGCGTCATCTACACCTGGCTCACCCTGATGGTCATATACATCACTTTCTACGTATTCAGAGGGTAAAGGACGACCAGAATCCACCAATGTTTACTCAGACAGTGTGATCGCGCTCAGACCAACGTGCAGATGAAACTGATATTTCTCTTTCTCTGAATAGATCCTGGGCTCAGTGCCTGCTGCCCTACGCCTTCTATTTTTGCTGGATGTCCAACATGGTGATGAACATGATATGGCTCATGCTGTGGGACAGAGAGTATGTATCCTCTTTCTACTACGTGTTAGTTTTTTTTTATTCACACAGATTATAACCACAGTAACAACCCCTGAAAACAAAGTGAACAAATAAAAAGCGTTGAACATCTGTGAGGATGGGCTGAGGAGGGCAATAAGTGTCAGAGTATAAAGCCCGTAAACACCTATAGATTAAAAATAACTGGGTTTCCATGCAAATGTGAGAAAGTTTTAGAGCGGATTTTGTGACTGTGGAAAAAAAGATGCCCACTGATGCCCATTTCAATTTCATTTTTGCTTATCGGGAGAAGGACAGTTCGCCATAAGAGAGTGCATGTGTGTTCACGACAACTGTTGACACTCAGCTGGCACCCAAAACTCACTCCTGTAGCTCTTGATAAACTGTTTGAGAATCGCATTAATGTTCATTTCTCTTAACTGTAGAATTCTGTTTCTTCGTCACCTCACTCATACCTTCCACTCTCCTCCACCACCATATCTTTTTCATGTACCATAACATACTATGATGGAACCTGGTGTTTTCATCTAAGTATTTGTTTGCAATTCTTGAAAATGCGAATAGGAAAAGGTAGATGGAAATGCAACTGTTAATGTTTAACATTAATGATGACAGGAGCCAGGGCCTGGGCAATGAAACTATTTCAGTATATGTTTGCAATATCCACCATCATCAATACAATGAGAAAATGTTTGAATGTATTTATGGTTTAATTCAAGGTTTGTCTAAAAGGTTTGTGGCGATAGTCAGCCATTTTTGTCCTTGTCGTTATTAAAAATCTATAATTAAAAATGATCAATAACTATATATAATAATATTAATTGGTTGGTTTTACTATTATGAAGATCATTGTATAGTCACTGGTATACAGTGCATTCATCAGTACTGTATGTTGTGAGTGACCATATTTATAAATACACAACCCAGCATAAAGGAATGATTAATTTATGTAACCGTTGACCTTGTGTCCGCGCTGCTGATAAGATGCATTTATAGTCTCTGTCTCTCTCTCTCTCTGTTGT
The DNA here is from genome assembly GCA_036785175.1 of Eupleurogrammus muticus. Lineage (NCBI taxonomy): Eukaryota > Metazoa > Chordata > Actinopteri > Scombriformes > Trichiuridae > Eupleurogrammus > Eupleurogrammus muticus. The sequence goes on along the minus strand of JAYKQN010000014.1, from coordinate 10,752,754 downwards.
AGGTTGATGCTGTCAGCTCTGGTTGTTCTCATCCTCATGGCGATAACCAACTACTGCACCTTGTTCTTCTGCTGCTTTGCCACAGATTACTATGGACTCTGGTTAAAGACGTACTATCCCAAAGACCTCTACTGTCTCAGAATACTGGTAGGCCACCGTGTGTAAATGGAGATCACATTGCATTAAATAATATATTATTATTATATATCATGTTACATATATAAATATATATGTGTGCTCATCATACCTCCACTATTTTATTGGAGCCTGATAATTTTAAAGATTCTATACATACGTTTGAGGAATTCCTTCTTATTAGTGTTACAACAATCTAGTAAATAGCGTGTTACACTTTTTAACGTAAAATTTAAAACAAACTTCAACATATTTTAAAAATCGTGATGCAGGACTGAATGTGCAAGAGTGTGTATTGATGATATTCTTTTCAACAGAGGTGGAAAAAAGGAGCAAACCCTAAGCACCTCCTTTTAATGAATTTTCACGGACAAACTGTCAAATCTGCTGTAACGATTCTTTAACATAGAGTCAGTCCTCAGGCTGAGACAGTCGGAAGGTCCTGTTACAATCCATTCACTCATTAGCAATTAAAAAAAAAACAATGAATACGTGTAAATTGCCTCACAATTCTGTGTGTGTGTGTGTTCAGGTCCAGAACGGCTTGGCTCTCTACACCACGTGGATATCCATCGCTTCCCTGATCAACTTCTCGCTGGTTCTTCACATGTGGGGCGTGGTCAGGAGCACGGCGGCTACAGCGTCTCTGTGCATCCTGTTTGCTGAGCTGGTCACATGGTGAGTTTGAGTGAAGAACGTCTCCATGTGCTGTTTAAAGCTGATTCTCTTTGCCGTGGGAGCCACTAGCTGACCACCACATTTAGCAGGAAGAATTTTTTTTCTCCTTCCTGTCATTTTTCAGTGTCCATCATTACTGCATTTAGAACAGTGCAATGGGAACAAAAAAGTGACAAACAAAAACCTATTCATTTTTGCAAAGAAGAAAAAAAAAATTCCCTGAGGTGGTTTTTGGCTTTTTTATTTGAAAGAGTGAATGTACAAAACAGGAGATTGACAGGTAAGGGCTACTGTGATAATAATATTAATTTCTTTTCTTGGTGTCTGGACAGCATGAAACACGCTCACTACGGGCTGACATGAGTCCGCTCTGCGTGACATGTCGACTTAATTCGCTCCACACCAGCTGACGGCTGGTTTGCATTTTGTTTAGTATTTTCGTGAGATTTTACAAGTTTTCAAAAAGCTTCACTTGACAAGTAGACGGAAACACAAACTTATGTTGGATCCTGTGTTTTTATCACCACCAATCAAACCCGAAGCAGTTTTTAAAAGCTTTAGTCCTGTGTAATAAATGAATTGCTGTCGGGCTCATGTACCGATAGTTAGAGTCTAATCATAAGTCGTCTGCGGCCCTGAGGATGCGGCGTGTTTGTCTAGCGAGGCTTTAATCTGTTGCTGTGCGGTGGAGATCCCGCGTTTCATTGCTTTTTGTCTCCCTGCGCAGGTTCATCCTGGAGAACTGGGTGCTGGACCGCTGGGTGCGGAACATCCTGACCGTCTACCCCGTGGTGATCGTGGCTCTGGTCGGGAACATCATGAGACACTACGACCCTGCTGACCCCAGCCCGAATTCTCTCTTCATGAGTGAGTTCAACCTAACATAAGAAAATATAACACTAGAAGTCACCTTTTACTTATCTTCTCTTCCAAGAAGCTACGGTTGATGACCGTATAACTTAGATTTTTCAAAAGTGAGATTACAGTACTGTAGTGAAACAAGTGTTCTTCTGCATATGTTAGGGCAGAAAGTTTGGTCTCATGTGGCACCAGAGCCATGGTGATATTACGAGAGGATGTTCCTCGAACGTCATTTGAGCACAACACTGATGCGGTCAGGACCAAGGAATTCGGTTTTTGAATTTTTTTTCTTAGTAAATTAGACTCAATTTTATTTGGAAGCAGCTGTTATTGATCAAATATACACCTGCACACAGTGTTTAAAGGGACCCGGTGGTTAATTGAGTCTCTACTTTTCGAAGTTAATGTTATTAATACCAGCATATTCTATATATGATATAATACAATATGACATAGTGTACCATAACATAATATGATAAAATAGAACGTGTCTATAAATTCTCCAAAAATCACTCTAGAAACATGCTGAATATGCAAAAATCCGATTTGTCTGAGTGATTTAATTCCTTCAGTTTTTAAGTTAAAACGATTTTCTCTATTTTCTGTCCCATCAGTCGCGATGCTGCTGCTGGCGTGCGTCCTGCTGGTGTTCCGGGTCCTCACCGTCATCTGGAGGAACATGAGGCGGCCTCTCTACTCGCCGGGCTCGGCGCGCCTGCTGATATCGCCCCTCGACGGCAGCAAGTTCAAGATCCTGTCCTAAACAGTAGGGACGCACGCTGTACACACTCTTGATCGACGTGCTCACATGAGCCGCTGCCAGGGGGGGAATTTGCCACTTTTCATACCAGAGTTTTACACTTGTTAATGCATTCAAGTGGTAATTGATTTGCCTAAAGGCGGGTTTGACAACCACTCTTTGAATTGCCATTTTTTTTATAATTTTGCATTCATAGACTATACACTATCAATATTTGTCTTTGCCTTGACAATATAATTTGTCTAAGCAATGTCACTGCAATCTTTTCAAAAGTACCTCGAGCTTTGTTTGATTTCGCTAATCTGCCAATAAACATTCTCAGATCTAATATGGATCTGCCAGTTGGAAAGTTTGTGAAAATCAATTGCGTAAAACAGCATTTGCACGAATGAGATGTTTCCCTGCCATGAAAGTATTATTGAAGAGCTGAGTGAATGCAAAGGAACTCACCTGAGTGTATGTATCTATTGAAATATGATTATCCAGTAGAGATGTGCATTTATACTTTTTTTTCTAATAGATAAACATTTCTCTTTAACTACTTTTATAAAGAATCATGTAATGTTTCTTAGTTTAACAGTGTAAACATGAAGTAACTTCTTAGCTTTTAAACCTTGCATCATTTTAACTATTTAGTTTAGATTTTTCTTCACCAGAGTCGTGTGGCTAAATGCTAAATGCCTTTTTTTCCTCCATTGAAATTTCTCAAAAAGTATTGGATGGATTCCAGTTCCGACATTCTTGGTCCTTAGAGGAAGAATTGTGATTAATTTGATCTCCTGACTTTTTTTTTTTAACTTGTCACTCTTAATTTTGTTTTGGTGAATTTTTGAAGACACTATTTGTTTTACCCGTTTCTGTGTGAATTTACTGTATCTAACATTTCTGTATTAAACTGTCTAAAAAGACTACTACAAGTATGTTACATATTTTGTTGAGTTGCATTACTTTATCATATTTTTCCATCAATTTTAGAGAAATTGGTGAGTTTAATTAGGATAAAGACAAACTTCAGAAGTCGTCACAAATGGACTTTTTCTCCATTTTTTTTTACTGGATTTACATCACACTTTTTCTCAGCCGGCTCACACGTTCTCTGTCCACCAAACTACATTGTAGAAATGCCAATTTTTTTAATGTGAAACTGCTTTCTTCAGTGTTTAAATGTTTTGAATGTGGCCCTCTGTAAACATGTCTGTGCTCTGTTCAGTCTATTTCCACAGGAGGATTCTAAGAATTCATCCGTGGTATCGAGCTGTGCCTGTGGGGATAGTCAAAAAAAGACCATTTACGTCAGATCGCAAGTTTTTCCTCACTAAGAATTGTCTCTGGAATTTTATCTTTTGCAGAAAGAGGCACAATTACATCAGCACTAAAAGTCTTGTAAAGAAGTGATTTTTGGGGGAAAAAATATCTGTAGATTTCTGGGGAATAAGAGTTAATAGAAAAAGTAGAAAATGCGACGTGACTCTGAGAGAATCTGCCGCAGCTGAAAATCGTATCTCCTGGGCCAGCTTGTCCTGAAGCTCTTTGGTCTGATTTGGGGTTTTCAGCTGCCGGGCGCTTATCTGCGTATTTACATGCTCGGACGATGAGCCGAACGAGCAGGAATTCCTGTTCGCCTCTGTTGCTGTACTCTTTTTTTTTTTGCTGGGTTTCTGCTGTCAATTCGCACATTCACCTATATACCTTTAGAGCACCACCCATTTGGGCGAAAATTTCTCCTTAACTTTAATAACAAAGTTCTTGTACTTAGATAGTGCCACCTCTGATCTCAACACTTTTGTTTTTTATTTTATCTTGCATATCTCATAAGCTGTATTTAACTTAGTTATTTGACACCTCTGTATCCAGCTGGAAGGTCTGGCAGTTCAGACACTAGTATTTATACATCTACCTAAGTAATGAATTTGAATAAGTCTGACAACTCTGGGTGGATAGATTTTCTTGATATTATCATTATCATATCATAGATTTAAAGGTCCTATATCTACTAATGTTTTTTTTCTTATGAGTTTTGATACGACAAACATTATATATCTATTTTCTTGATATGGGTTCTTTTAACTTGTTCGTGAACACAATTTGAGAAAATTAATCCTTTTATATTCCTAAAATAATTCTGAGAACTTTTATTTTGTCTTGTGAAGTAACAGGGCCCAACAAAAAAGATAAAAGTGTTGTGTTCTTATTACAGCGTTTGTGAGCTAATGTGATGAAATTGCTGTTTGGGAGTGAGAGGACACGTTTTACTTCATTCCAGAGGGGAGGAGGAACAAGAACAAGAGTTAAAACATCCTTGCGATGTAGAACACGTGGTACGCTTGACACTAACAAATAGATATAATGGATATTACCATTATATGAAAGCTTTCTTCAAATCCAAACATTCTTCAGCCACTTAAATAAAACTAATCTATCGATAAAGCAGAGAGTGTGCATACATCTAATCTTATCTACTTTTCTATAGGAATAGATATTTTCTACAGGCACTGCACTACTTGTACTGAATACAATATATTTTCCCTGAGTCATTTTTTGCAGTGTGGTTTAGGTTTGCTGACATTGGATAACATTAGACACGATAACCAGACATAAATAAATCCAATTTTATAAGTATTTTACTGCAGAATTACATGAAATGAGTTTAAAAAAAAGGGTCTCTCTCTGTTGTCTTACTTGAGGTTTTCCCTGGATGTTGTATTACTCTACAGACTCTAAATCTGTCGGTCTGTAATTTGTGTCAAATTATTGTGTTTCTGCCTCAATGTTCATTTTAGAAGATAAATAGAGACTGGGGTTGACGTTATTTACAAGCAGTGGTCTCGGTTACATCTTTTAACCACCAGAGAGGGTTTTTCTTCAACCGTAAAACGTCCCACTCGGGGCGAGGGTCAATACCCGTCAATATCATGATCCACCACAAAAATCCAGTATTGGTCAGTCGGGCATAATTTTGACTTTGAAAATGTTATTCCCAGGGAGAGCGATCCTGAAGTTCACATGCTGTTTAGTACAAGTTTCCGTTCCACAGTGGAATGTTGAACACGTCTAAACTGAAAATAAACGGACAATAACACTGATGAGGCTCTGAGAGAGGATGTGAATGAAAGAATGAAAATCTGCATATAAAACAGGATACTACTATACTGAGAAGTGGTTCAGGACTGTTAGGCAGAAATATGAAAGCTTGATTCTGATGTTGTACATTACGGAAATTGAACCGAGCGTGGAGGCTTTTAGTGATGATGATGATGATGATGATGATGATGATAACAGTTGTATGTGTCGTGCATCTCAACAAGGCCCAGGCCCGACGATTGCAAATCAGATCCGGATTTTCTCTCTTTTTTTTTTTTCTCCATTTGCATTGACTTTCAGTACCCAGCTGTTATCTCATCTGACGTTTCGACGATCGCTCCTGACTCCTGTTGTCATTTCAGAGGCACTTAAAGCTGCGTCAACCCGATGTTTTATTCAACAACACTCAATCAGATAACAGGAGTGTACCAGGGGCTGCCTCCAAAGCCGATGCCTTTTGGACGCGTCGCTGGGAGTTTGTTCGCTTCTCTCTTCTGCTCTCTAGTGGTCAAAAGTCTATAGTGTAGATTTAATCACTTCTATTCCACTGACTTCACAGTGTGAAAGCCCTTCTCATGGTTTCAAGGAGCAGAACGAAGACGACAAGATGTGGTTTAATGGAACTTGGGCTCAGAGTAGTTTGTCACAATGTATAAATTATCTGAACTCATCTCAGAGGCACCAGATGGATTATTAGTTTAGACTGTTTAGAAACAAATGAGATGAACAACAGCAATCAGACATGTATGCAGGAGGGTGGAGGAGGGTGTGATTATTGCTTCCAATAGTTTATATCAAGTTTGCATCACATTTGGGATTGTGCGTTAAATTACAGTTTTGACAGTTGATGAACCGAAATCTTTAACATGCTATGTTTTATCAGGCATAAACAACATGGAAGAATAAAAAGCATAAATATATATTAATTACACACTGGAAATCATTGCTGTGAAATATGCATTTTTACTGTTTAAACACAGTTGCATTACTGTAAATAATTATTATAGTACATTTCTGTATATTATTTTTAAAAAATGGTTTTACCTAGCAAAAGTAAGGTAAAAAATAAATAATTCAAAACAATCACTTCAAAATGCAATAATGCATTATGACAGTGATTTTAATGCACCATGGCTGTGATTAACTTGCATTATAATGATGTTCATGGTGCATTTTAATAGTGTCCGTGGTGCATTATAACAGTGATTATAAGACATTACATCCATGGGAATTATATTACACTATGATCCTTGCTTCCAACTGTAAAGCATTATGATACTTGACTCTGTAGTCATGTATTGATTATTGATTAATAGTTTGTATGAGTCTAGAAATGTAATAAGTTCTAAGTGGGTAAGGATTTTTTTATTATTATTTGCTATACTATTTCAACACTATTATTATATTTTATTTTATTTAAAGGAAATAGGAAAAGCCAGTCTTTTCTCCAATCCAGTAGCAGGCGCTAATGCTACGTGTTTATATGCAAATGACCTCAAAACCACCAACGAAGAAGAAGAGCAGGCGGAACCGCGGATGTACGGAAGTGGGTCTGTTAACGGAAATCTGCCCCGGGGACCGTTGACAGCGCCGCTGCACGCACCGTCCGTTTAAAAAAGGAAAAAACGAGCCAGCCGTCGAACTACCCGCGTCCAGCATGTCGAAGAACACCGTCTCGGATCGGTTCAGGAAGGTCGACGTCGACGAGTACGACGAGAACAAGTTCGTGGACGAGGAGGACGGCGGAGAGAACCAGTGCGGACCCGACGAAGCAGAAGTGGACGCTCTGCTCAGACAATATCCTTCCGCCGCCTGCGCGTGGGGAACCTATATTAATAATATTCTCTCTGTGGAAGGGGCGCGAACCGGCCCGTAACACCGGTGTGGCGTTCAGGTCGGTCCGGATGTTTTTTTTGTTCCCTCCCCAGGTTGTGCTGACACTAAACCGCTGCTGTGCAAGCTAGGAGCTAACAGGAGGCTAACGGGCTGACTTATAATTGCTGTACAATCAATAACACTCAGAATATAGCGATATTACAATGAATTCGGCTAAAAGGTCCGACATTACCGACATTATTTATGGATAAATGTGTTCCAAAGTGTGCCGTGGCGGAGCCGCTTCCGGGTTCCGTCGGCAGCAGGGCGCGGTCCGGTTATGTGAGCTATGTGCAGCCCAACAAGCAGGAACGTGTTATGGCCTTTTAGAGACATTCTGCAGTCAGTTTCCGCAATTTCAACAAGTGCTGCTTTATCAGGCCGCTGCACAGCCAACAGACGCTTTACTGCAGGAAAAAAGCATGAACACTGTCATCAGAAATACTCGATTACAAGGAAAAGTCATACATTGAAAATGTTAAGTAAAAAGGCACAGAAGTGAACAGTACTTAAAGTAGCAACGTAAAACTTGAGTTGCATAACTAAGCAGCTAAATGCATGATTTCTGTACAGCTGTTTGGTTTGTGGTGATTGGAATTTTTGAACTTTCGCTGCATTGCTGCTGTTTGACAGCTGTAAGCAACTTGTTACTGGTAATTTAAGACTTGAGTTGGAAAACATGACAAGTTGATAAAATATGATGCTTGCTTTTAGGGACAATTCGTCGACTCTGTCTTAAAAAAAAGAGTCAGTGACTCAACATGAGCAGTGAAGCATGTTCTTGCTGTAATCAGCACAATCCACAGTCCTCATCCTGTGCATATATGTATTTAAATGTTCATTTGAAGCTAATATGGAGCTTCAGTCTTTTAGAACTGCAGGCAACTTCTCAACAGGAAGAATCCTAAATATTTATTTATACCACATATAAAGTATAAGTGGCCCGACTCACCCATTAGTTTTAATCCGGTTTGTAGTTGGCCTGTTAAAAAGAATAAGGAGGGTTAGATGAACAGTTATACACAGATAGAAGTTTTAATTAAATTCCGTGGTGATACCGTCTCAGAACTAACTGTGTGTGTAATGTGATAAAAGAAATTGCATGTGTGTTTCCATCGAGTGTGTTGATGTCCTTGACTGTTGCTCTGTACGGGGAACATGAACGCAGCTCTCCTCGCTGTGCTGAAGAACCCACCAATCAACTCTAAGAGCCAGAGCGTCAAGGTATCCACATCTGCTGCATCTGCACGTCGACACTGACTAATGAAACAGATTGAAATCAGAATAATGCATAAATTGTTGTAAAATGTGGATCACTGTTTCCCTCAAGCTGATGATGCAACCTAAAGATGAACACAATTTTTTTGTCCAAACCAACAGTCCAGAACCCCCAAAGTTTGTCAGTTTGCTATTGTTAAAGAAACCAGAAAACAATTTTGTGAAGCTGAAACTGTAGAATTTTACATTTTCTTCTTAAAAATCAATCAATTAATTCATTATCAAACAATTGGCGACTAACCCATTTGAGTCAAATTGTTTTTTTCCCAAAAGTTTTAGTGCATATAATGTTGTGTTATGTATCTAATATTTTTTAGGGACAAATAGAATTTTTGGAAGTGTTATTCTAGAGACATGAAAATTTAGGTGTATATTATATATATATCCGAGTTGAACATCATGATTTAATGAAAATAACCTTTTTCTGGGAGAGTTTGTCTCTGTCATGTTCTAAGAGCAGGAAGTCGATGGCGTTCTGACGGGAAGCACAGGGAACTTTTAATTTTACTTATATATTTTGTTTAAAACCATTGTCTAAGATGTCTACTATCATGCCATTTGGAAAAAGAGTAACATTTCATTTTTTTTTTTATTTTGAGCAGAAAATGACAGTCATAGACACTAGAGTTAATGTAATAGTTGGCAAAAATTGGATAAATCAACAAATCGTTGCAGACACCCAAACTTTGGACCATTTTAAACTAATGCGATTCCTCTATTTTCGATTATATTAATTTATATGCAAATTCCTCAACTTTTATCATACCGGGAACATGAATCATTAAATAAATTATTGACAGTATTTGTGCCTGTGTGTGCTGGGTTTTGTTCCTCTGATGGTAAAACCCTACAGATTTACCTTGTCTTTTCCCTCTCTCCTCCAGGACCGAGCAGAGGTGCTGGTGGTCAAAGTGCTCAGCAGCTTTAAGACCAGCGACATAGAGAAAGCCGTGGCCTCGCTGGACAAAGCCGGGGTGGACCTGCTGATGAAGTACATCTACAAAGGCTTCGAGAAGCCGTCCGACAACAGCAGCGCCGTGCTGCTGCAGTGGCATGAAAAGGTGATATTCCAGAATATGTCCACACTGAAGCAGTGTTGTAACAGATACTTCATTTATTATTTAAACAACAAACTTGACATCATCACACTGAGGCAAGGGACACCAGAACACATGACTAGGGTTGCACTTCACATTATTCTCTTCCAATTATTCAATGGTTTAGTGCTGTCATTTTTTCCAAAAAATGCTCATTTAATCCAAAATTTTTCCTTGCAATTTTAACCCATGCATTTCACTCCCCTTTTTGTGGTTTATTTGATGAAATATTAGGTTTTATACAAAGTCAGTAATAATGAGTGGAGAATGTATCAGCAGAATTGATACAAATTCTACACTTAGACCCATTCACGTTATAGAATTATAGAACAGTTTAATACAAATGAAATGGGTATAGAATTTACTTTATTAATATGCTCCATGTTACACACTGTTTGTCATCTGAGGTCGACTCATTCATTTATCACAAAGAGCAGAAACCTGCCATTCAAACATTCAAACTTTAATGGCTTCCAAAGGAAGAAAAAACACCAGGTCACTGATGGGATTAAATAGGTTAAAGTTGAACTTTCTCTTGTTGGGGCTTTAAACTCAAGTATTTGACTTAATAAAAAATCGTATTTGGGAACTAAAAGACAGAAAACAATGTTTAAAAGACGACGTTTAAACTAAACACCAATAGTCAAAGCTATTTAAAATATTTTTCAATCAAGCTTTGCTTCATAAATTCCTCTGAAGAATTGTTTCCAAGCTGTTTAAATGTTGAATCCCTCTTCCCAGCATGAGCAAATGTTCCTGTTGAAAAGGCCTGTGTCCTGTAAAAAGAACTTTTGTTTCTCTTTTGTGTTCTTGATTAAATTAGTTCAACATGAGCTAATATTATTGTAATATTATTCTCAGATGTTTGGACTGTTCTGGTCAACAACCTGGCTTTTCTTGTCACATCCGTGGCCATAATCATCATTTCACTCACCAGAGAAGTGACGTCAGCTCGTTTGGTGACTGCTGGTGAGACAAGGCGCGGCTCCATGCCGCGGCCAACGCTCCCTCAGCAGCTCCAGCTGTCACAGACCCAACACAAGAGCCGCCGCTGTTTACACAGCAACCAAACAAACTCCACGTGCTCGTAATGCAGAAGGTCTTAATAATTGCCTCCACGGTGAGAGGAATTATGGCGGCAAAGAGCCGCTGACAGCTCGCCGCGGCTGCTCCCATCAAGGATTTAAATTGATTCAATGATGTCGTTAAAATGTCCATATTCTCTGCGTCCAGCTTCTCAAATCTGCTTGTGTTCTGGTTTCTTTAGTCTGGTTAATGAACTGATGATATTTGGGCTGTGGACTGTTGGTCTGGACAGAAAAAAAGGAAGTTTTAGGTTTTCAACATTTTACACCATTTTATAAACCAGACCTCTATTCAATATGTGTCAATAATCAATAGATCACATCAACTATCAAAGCTTCATACAGCACTGATATGATGGAAAAAGCAAAATTGTGGATTCCACAGTAATTGTTACAGAACTATTGGTGCTTGCAGATGTTTAGCATCTAATGTTTTTAGTCAAAGTTAATGTGCAACGCCTGTCCCTGGTTAGGAGCATAACACATGATCACAAAAAAATGTTAAATAAACATTAAATAGTCATCACTATAAAACTAGATTAGTTACATGTTAATAACTAACCATAACATTAATTTTTTAATGAAGGGGAGGGCTGACAATATAATCATGACTTCCATAAACCTAACAAACACATAAGTTGGTTGGTATAACGAATAATCCATTGTTAATTGGTATCAAAAATGTTTTCAAAAACCTGCATAACATGAGTTATAAAAACTCTGAAAGTCCAAGATGCAGTGATGATAGCTAAAATGATTATATTTGTCATAAAACATGTTTGAATTGTCTGTGTTAATTTCACTAAGCTGGTTAATGTTAGTGCACTAAGATTTCACTGATATATTCAAGCTGGCCCTTCGCTCATGTTCTTGAACCTCGTGTCTGAAATCATCTCTTTATACAATGTTGGCATTGCCATTTAGCAGAAGGGATTTTATATGGTGGCTCCAGCGCGTTTAATCACAGAGCTGCACTCTATGATTAAAGAAGTCTCCATTCACACACGCAAGTCTCCACAACAACTGACTATCTGTTGTCTGTCCATCGACTGTCTGCTTTTTGTTCAACATGTGCAGTTTGCTTTGCAGCCCCACCTGCTGCTCTGGAGGGTGAACCCTTCCTATGAGAGAAAGGAGCAGGTTATAATTGTTAATTAAACTGAACACACGTGAACCAAACCGACAGTTGTTGCACACGGGAACTGGGTAGAACACTAGTTTACTACAGTACTGACGCGTGCGTGTGTGTGTGTGTGTGTCCTCAGGCTCTGGTGGTGGGAGGAGTGGGCTCCATAGTCCGGGTCCTGACTGCCAGGAAGACCGTCTGATCCTCTTGAGACCTCACTGAAAACCAAGCGGAAAACAGCCGTCAACCATCTGGCTCCAAACACACCGGAGCCGATTTGCAGGACACGTTTCTCTCCCTTTTTTTTTTTTTTTTCTGGACATGATTTCCGCTTTATTTTTTCTATACTGGAGCTGAGCATCTTCCTGCTTTTTTTTTTTTTTTTTTTTTCCCTCCCCACACCTCTGGGATTCAGGAGCGCTGTCAGCAGGCAGGGAGGTGCTGGCACCTCCAACCCTGTCTTGTGCTTCACCAACCACGCTGAGAGAGAGAGAGAGAGAGAGAGACACGACACATTTCAGACGCTTCACTCAGACAGACGCACGTTCTTTTGACAAAAAGCAAAAAGCCCACGCTTCCTGTTGAGCTTCCATTAGCCGCTCTGACCCCACAGCATCTTCTTCTTCTTCTTCTCCTCCACCCCATCCTGGCTCTTTCACGCTTCTTCCTTCTCTCTGAAGCTTCTGACTCATCTCACGTTGAGGAAATGGAAAAGATGGCTCTCGGATGGACTGTCACAGACTGATGAGCTGTCCAGGGTGTTTTCCTTTGCTTTTTGCCCAGATTAAACTGGGATAGGATATATATTTTTTCCCGAATCATTTATAATTTTTCTGAATATCTTTTGTTCATTGACTGTTTTTCTTTTCTACTTTTCACTCATACCTTGTGTTTTTTTTTCTTTTTATATCTGCAATAAAAGACTAAAAGATGAACCTGAAATACACTGTTTTGTTTCTTTCTTTAAAATGCACAAAATCTGGCGTCATATTATTCCAAAGATACAATACTGTGCAAAAGATTTAGGGTTCGATTGTTGTGATTTATTCACTCGTCAGATGTGTTGTTCCTGCATCTTCTGTTTCTTTGGATCCAGGCATCTCTGCTGCTTCTATCTCTTAATTTAATCCGACGCTGACTCCCTCATGACGCAGGACAAAGTGCTCCAATTTATGTCTTTATTAACAATCACTCAGTGATTTTCTATTTGCTACTGCTGGATCTGTAAGGTCAAAAAGATATAAACATACAATGTATTCACCATCTCTCATATTATTTCTTCCATTGTCAAATAGTTGTAGAGAAGAATGTGTAGCACATATATGAAGCTATATTTTGTAATTACGGCACTCATGATTCAACAATAAGGTTGATGAAACAATAGAATTTACAGCCTCAAAACTCTTATACAGCAGTGGTATTACTATTGAATTAGTTTTATTAGTATTACGATTTTTATTATAATTATTACTTAATAGTACTGTAATGTTCTGAAAGCCATTTTTTTTAAATGGAAAAAAAAAAATTCCACAGATAATGAATTTCTTTTTTCCATCATTAATTTGACCTATATCTTATGACACAATTGAATATCAAACCGAAATCTTTTGTAGGCTGAAGTAAAAATAATGAACTAAGATAAGGAGGTTGCACAATTGTGCACGCCCACTTGTAATCAGAGGCGTGCCCGTTCAGATTCAACCAATCACATTCGAACTTGTGCTAAATTGAAGCCACACACACCTGTCACCGTTTAAAAAGCCTGTGATTGACCCCGAGTTGAGCTTTTTTACTGCTATGTGATTCGTAGCCACACCTTCCAGCAAAAGGATTTAAATAGACCATGAAACACGGTGAAGACGCTCATCACCAAGTGGAGAAAAATGAGGAACAACAGATGATGATATGACGAGAAGAAACGCTGAAAAAGGCCGACAGCAAAAGTGAAGGAGCTGCAGGAATATGTGTCTGTAAGTACCGGCTGTGGTGCACATGTAACACAAGTCCTCTTCTTCATGTGTCCGGCTCAAGACGGAAGCTTTATCCTTGCAAAGAAAAACATACAAGCTGCTTCATTTTGCAAAAAAGACATTTTAAATTCAGTGTTTTTCAGGCTGTTCTTCTTCAACTGGAACTGGGGCCTTAGTCAGGCTGGAAGGGAATTATGGACACTTCTTACCACCATCAGTGCTCCAGGATTCTGTTAGAAAGCTGGAGAGAACCTTAATATTTCAGCATGGCGTTTTAACAGGGGTGTGTGGATGTTTATATCTACTGTTAATACATAACATGTAACTTTGGTTAAACATGAATTATTAAATCCATTCAAAAGTTCATTATATAGGGTTATGCTAAGGCAACCTTGTTATGCGTCAATATTAAATTATTGACACTTTTACTACGGCTATGTTTTAAATATTGATTAGGATATGGCAACTCGCCTCTGACAGTATCTAAAGACTCTAAAGAGTTCAAGACCTAAAACAGTGTTTTTTTTTTTTTTTTAACATCACATAAAATTGTGTCAATTATATCTAGCAAAGAAAGGGAGGGGTTTCTGGGAATAAAACGCTGCTTCTGACCTATCGATCACCCCAGTCGGGTGTTATCGAGTCACATAATTAGTCTCTGCCCTCTGGTGGCTGTTTTTTAATTTCTTTTTAATTTTTTTTTAAAGCAGTGTTAAAAGGTAACTCCGCATTAGGGTGAGGAATGAAGAAAATATAAGGCCTTTTTCAAAATTATTATAATCATACATTATGACTTTAGTCATTGATGTAGAATTTTGAGTTAAGCGTTTTGATTCTATTTTTTGAAAAGTCAATATTTGTTTTTATTATTATCATCCATAAATACATACATCTTTTACCAGTGGACCTAAAATGATTATTATAATTCAAAATTGACTGTATTTTAAGAGTATGGTCAAATGTTGAATTTGACAATGTAGTCAACTTTTTATTTTTTGAAATGCAAAAGTCTTTATTTTGCATTTCAAAAGTGCAAAAATTCAATGCAAAGGCAAATTTATTTCACAGAAAAATTTGGAATATTTGGCCTTTTTTTTAAATACAAAATTTGTATGAAATTTTTTCAAATGCAAAATCATATTTGTTTTATTTTGGAAAATTTAACATTTTGACTTTATTCTCAAAATGCAAATGTTTCAGGCCTGGCCCAAATTTATGCTTCAGAACAGGTGAGGAATAAAATAAAGTGGTGAAATGTATTAAATGAAGACACTCATGCCTGTGTCTAATTTATGTAGGACTGTGAGGAGAAAATAGTCTGACTAGTCTATGCTGCTGCAGAAATATTCTCTAACCCCCTTCACAATCACAAGCTCCCTTACTGTGTTTTAAAACTAAACACGGCGGTGTCGGGATCTATCTGAGCCCCAATCGTCCGGCGCTTCTCCTTCGTTCACAGACTGCAGCCACTCAAACCTTCACAGTTCTCTACAAGTTTTATTTGAAAGACTACATACATTTAAAAAAAAAAAAAAAAAGCTCATGTTACCAAATATGAAACAAAACCAAAAAAAGTAAAGCTTGCTCCAATCCATGTAGCTTCATCTCCTATAGAAAGAACCGCAGAATGCTGGTTAAGTGTCTCAGTGTGATCGCATCATTTTACAGATCAGTATTTAAACCCCTTATACACTGTGATAGCAGCAGGTCACCAAATTAAACACTGCTCAGAATCTCTCAACTTAAAAAGGTTGGTGCGCGATGAACGGATGCAAGTAAAGAAACAAAGTTATTTGAGCACAAGCATGCTCTTATTTTGAAAATACAGAAAAAAAACATAGCCAATAGTGCTGGGACTGTTTTTTTTTTTAATGTAACAAAATGGCACTTCACATGGATCATCAGAAGAAATAATTACATTTTTTTATGAAATATTAAGCCTGAGGGGGGGAAAACTAACAGTAGCACTACATCACACAGCAAAAAACAACATATTAATGAGGGGACGTCCTGTAGTTACTACACTGATGATATGTGTTAAGATCCAGCGCAGCCGGGGGGGGGGGGGGGACTTGATCGATCAAAACGATCACATTGTACATTCACTTCACAGCAATTAATCAGAGCAGCTTGTTGCAACGTGTGTGTGTGTGGGGGGGGGAGGAGGGGGTGAATTTGTTTTTTGGGGGGTAGAAAGTCGAGACAAAGAAACCGAAATAGTTCATTGTGTTTCTCTCACAGTTGTCAACTTTCTTTTTTGAGCGAATCTCACAGTGTAAAGGGGCCTTTGTTGAAAGTGAAGGGGGGGGGGGACACAATATAATACTTTTTTCTCTCTCTTTTGTTTTTTTTTGTTTTTTAAACATGGGAAAACAGCATCGTGGTAATTCAGACACATGAATTCCACCCTGTTTTTCAGGGTTTTTTTCCAGAGCTGGAGAGAATCTATAACCACTTGCTACCAGTACTCGTAGTTGTACCTGCTGGCTGCTGTACTGATCTGCTACCTTATACAGACAAGAGAGAAGATAAAAAGAGACACAGAAAGATACAGAGAATATAAAACAGAGTTTTCTTTTTACAAGAGTCCTTTTTGGGGTGTGTGGGGGGGGGGGGAGGATTTCCCCAACCCTCTTCATCTCCTTCAGACACACTTTACCCCTCCTTGTCTGTAACACGTGTAGCCAAGTCCAACTGTGTACTTCCTTACTGGTGTGTGTCTGTATATATGTGTGTGTATGTATGCATGTATGTCAGTGTGTTGTGTGTTTCTACTTGTGTTCTTTAGTAGGGGCGAAGTAGAGCTCCATTGGCTTGTTCACCTTCCAGTACTTTTCACTGACCAGCTCCAGAGAGAAGGAACCGTTCAGAACCTGTGGACAGAGTTGAACAGGTGAAACTAAGCTCGACTGCATCTGAATCACCTCAATCCAACAGAGTGTGACATGTTTTTAACTCAAGCTGGAAGAGACGTTCGGCATTTTCCCAATTTTATATTTTAATTTGTATTTTCTATTTCACCCTAAAAATGACCAAATAAGAGCCAGGGTTCAATCATTTGTTTTAGAACAGGTAGCAATTTGGGAAAGGTGATAGATTTCTTTCTGACAAGTCTTGCTCAGCAAACTGTATTTTTTTTTTAATTAAATCAGAATGACTACAGTATAATTTACAATTTTCAAAAGGCAGATTACTGTACTGTAGTTAAACGTCTTACAACTGTTTCTCCTGAGGTTTCTTGGCCCACATGAGATAATGCTGTTGAAGAGTTAAGATCCTTATTGCCTCTCAGAGGGAAATGTGGTTTTCAGTAGGGGGGATTCATGGTCGCTATAGCTCTAAAAATCACATTTTTGTGTGTACTCACAGTGAACTGGTTTCCAGCAGTAGGTATGTAGATGGTGTACTGTTTCTCTGAAGCCGCCTCCACGTTGACGGGACTGGCCTCTGCGTTTCTTCTGAGCTCCTCCAGAGCCAGTCGGACAGCCAGGTATTTAGACAGGTGATCCACGGTGGCGTTACCGGAGGTCTTGATGTAGCGAGGCACAAACTCCACACTGCAGTGACACACACACAGCACATGAATATATGTAGCTTGGAGATGTTTGTGGCTTATCTCATCACATTGCACACATGCTGCTCCCTGCCACTTAAAAATTACCAATAATGTTCATTATGGACTGATATGAAACATCAATATGAGTTTTTATTTATAGGCTTTTTTTAATTTTTGAAACCATCATCATCACTCAGAGCTATTTAGTACAGACGTTTGGAAAAACTGCCAGTACTCTTCTACGAGACTGAACAGATGTTTCCCCTTATGTGCTTTAATTTCCCTTCAGGGGCAGTTTAAAATCCATCAATCTCCGCTTATGTTTCCAGGACTGATAAGAGCCTTTATCTAAGGCTGCAATGATTTATCGATTAGTTGCCAACTATTACATTAATCAACAACTATTTTTATAGTTAATTTGAGTGAATTTTAGGAAGAAAACTGCCAAATTACTTTGGTTCCACTTTCTCAAAGTTTATTTTCTGGTTTCTTAGTCTTCTATAATTGTAAAACACTGAACTTTTGGTTTTAGGTTGCATCTTCGACATTTTACACCATTTTATCTTTTTATTTTAACCAAACAACTTATAAATGGATCATATCAATTGGTAGAGTAATCAAACCTCAATAAAGTTGTTAAATATGCGTGTACTCACCTGTTGTGACCGTCGTCCTTCTCCATCAGGGTGGGGTGTGGCCGAAACACCAGTTCAATTTCACTGGCGCCGCCATCGATTACGGAGTCTCCGCCCCCGTTCTCAGCGGCGTTGTCCATGTCCAGGCCGCTGTCATCGCTCGTCTTGGTGCGCTTGATGCTCGGACCTGCCTCCTGGGAGGGGGGGTAGGTGGTCAAACTTTAGGATGCGTTTCCTGCTTGTGAATCTCATTATTACGCGAATTAACCGATTGACACTTGCTTTCCTTGTTTGTTTGTTTTTTAATCTACTTTAAGTATGTAATATGTATGGGACAATGACAAAAACTGCCTTGTGGTGTAACCCTAAAAACTTGCCAGACAGATTTCTTCTCTTAAAAAGCTTTTAAAAATAAAAACACATGGTATCAACTAGTTTTATAGTCTAGGTGGAATTAATATTATCAACTCAAGCATTTTTACTACCATTGTTAAAGTGCTGGTTTCAAGACTACTTAAGTATAAGTAATTTAAGAATTTAAGGGGGGAAATGGCATTACGTTTAGCATAATGAAAATACATTAAGTAACAGAGGGTGTAATAATGACACCTTATATAATGTAGCCTATATACAGTTGTATAAAAATAATTGGGGACCCCCATTGGTTGTTTGGATCAGCTATTTCAGTGTATTTTCAGTTAAATATATCATATAGCAGACGAACACAGCAATATTGTAAAGACAGGATTTACAGAAAGTGGGCAGTAATTCCTTAAACACGTCAGGCAGGTAAGGCTCCTCACTGACCTGATTGCTGTGGACTGAGGCGTTGCTACAGTGGGAGGAGTCTCCGTTGTCTTCAGCCCCGCTGCCGTTCTCCACTGTGTGTCGTTTACCACGCTGCAGTCTGACAGAAACAAACCAGTTACTAGAAGTGTGTGTGTGTGTGTGTGCGTGTGTGTGTGTGGTCTGCATAATGTTTGTGTGTGCGTGTGTATACCTGGTCATAGCCTGTATCTTGAGGCCCTCCTCTATGCTGTGGGACAGGGCTTGCTGGTTGTTGTGTTTGCTAATGCGGGCCAACACTCTCTCCTGGTGGGCTTCATACTCGTCACGGCTGGGATAAATCTTACCTACGGGGGGGGGGGTTAAAAATAAAAAATACTCGCTTATAGATTTCTGCCTCATCCAACTCATCTTCACCACCTAAATGAGGTTAAGATACACACTTACTAATCAGAGCATCGAAATTGGGGTCTGGACGCAGCGACCTCTTGGACACCAGCTTCTTACGACAGGTAGGACACTCTTTGTTACTGAAAACACAGATTCAACACATTCATCAATCAAGGGAACAACACAGAATATAAATAAAGTAACATTTCAATTAAAATGACTAGCTGTTTGATTCAATAATTAATTATCATGAGAAATATGTTTATGAGCCAAGGAAATAACACCTTTTTTAATGCAAACCTTGAGTGAAACCAAATGTATTAAACTATTTTTAATTATATTGATAATCTGGCCTTTAATGATATATTGTTTTATTGTATAGGTCTAAAAAATTAATGTTTTAACAAGACAATGCAGACTTGGTCAAAACTGCACAAAACAAACTATTTACAGAAAGGAGGGATTAATTACAAGCACAAATATTATTGACGTGCAATGTAATAATATGTAATCTTCTGTAAATGAAACCTGTAGAGCAAAGCACGACAGAATATCTGACTGAGCAGGAACATTGTGAACAAGCCAATACACGATTAAACGATTCAAACAATGTCTTCAAGGGAAAAAAAGGCAGCAAATTAAACGCCCTCTGCTGTTTCACTCATGTGTAACTAGGCACAGGTGATATAACCATATTATTTTTTTTATAAATTAATGTATATAAAGTGGTTATATTCAGCAGTTTTCTTTCTGGTCATTATTAAAAATAACTAAAAATGATAATCATAATTACAGAATTATAGAATCTTTTTAAAACTATATGTTCTGACTATGCACATATGTATTAAAAGTAGGTAATTGTTCAAAAATTACCTCTCAAATATTTAAAATAAAAATAATTATCAATAGACATTTTTATATGTTTTTTTTTTTTAATAATTCAAGTGCTAGGTATAACAACACGTCTTAACAATGATACACATCTCTCTCTCTCTCAGCGTGAGGCATAAAAAGTGACATTCTCAGACCTGCTGGACTTTTACCTTTAACCTTATTTGTTTCAAGGTTTTTTTTTAAATTATGAAACTAGGACTTTAACAGATTAGACAGAGGTTTCTGCTATCTTCGTTATTTAATACATTTAAAGTCTGTCATTCAAAATGCATCATTTTTCAAATATATGTACACATCAATAGAAACAGTCTTAGATCTGTGTAGTTGGATCAAAAGAATATAAAATGCATCGAGCAAGAAATGACTAAACTGAAGAAATACAACTTGAAAAAAGTGAATCTCTCTGCCAGTGGAATAAGTTAATTCTATTCTATAGTGGAATAAATGTGTGCAAAACAAGATCTTTGCATTTGATTGGATTAAACTTTTTTTTGCAGCATGATTTATCCGGACAGGGCCACGTTCTCCCTCCCTGACGGGTCACCGTTCGACATTCGTTAACTGTCCCTGTGGTGAGATCACTCTTCCCGGGATTCCGATGACATGTCCAAAAAAAACTCACCCGGATCTCAAAGCTGTGATGATACAATCGGCGCAGAAGCGATGGAGACATTCTTTGGTGGTCATTGTGTTCTTCAACATGTCCAGACAGATGGGACACATCAGTTCACTGTGTAAGGACCTGGGCGACACTGCGATCTCTAGTCCGTCTGTTATAGCCTCCTGTACCAGTACGAGACCATGAAATGCAGGTTAGTACACATAAACACAAGTTAGTGCGCGCGCGCGTGCGCACAAACACACACACCACTCTGCAGATCTACAGTTTCTGAGGAGTGGCGCACAGCTGATGTGGAAACAGCTCACAAGTCTTGATTGATGTTTTTCAGGCCCTACAAATCTCATAACTACAGTAATTGAGTCATCATTCGGGATATTGCAAACCCAACCGTTCTATTTTCAGATCCTGGTCATACAACCTGTGTTACAGGTAGGCATCAAAAGTCATTATTTGGGGAGAAGTATCAATACAAGAGTTTAAAAGTACTTCTGTAGAAGTTAAAGAAGTTCTTAGAGTTAAAAATAATTACTTCAGTGAAGTAAACTTTATAAAGAAACAAAGGTTTTGTGCTTATTTATTTGACATCTCTGGTCACCAGGATAATAACACCATCAACTGACATAAATTGATGAAGTACTCTAGACGGGCGGCCACACCTTGACCGATCTCTCACTTCGCAACATGTTATAAGGAAAAAGTGATGAGCACATCATTTAAAGAGGCTAGATTTTCAGATAAGACACATGTGAGGATGGACAGATGCGCTGTGAATCATTACCTGTGGAGTTCTCTGGAGCTCGTACAGGCTCAGCTCCCAGGTCTTACTGAGGGGCTGAACCCCGTTGGTCTGAACCGTCTGTGTCATGGCTGCAAAACTGAAACACACATCATCATCATCATGAGATTTTCTTGGAATTCTGGAGTGTAATGCTGACCTGTGGTGATAAATACTAGAGTTAATAAATGGTAAAATAGCTTGTACTTTTGGCTTCTTTTCTACAATGGTAAAGTGCTTTACAGTTTTCATCACAAACACGACTAGGCTATTCCTGTTAAATGCTGCGTTCTGTAACTTATTTCCTATTTTATACACACACGCACACACACACCATCTACTGCATGTCTATCCATCCTGGAGGAGGGATCCTTCCGTTTTCCCCTTATTGGATTTGTTGTTGTGGCACTCTACTACAGATTGTATTTCTGAAGCCAATTTGTAATTTTTGGGCTATGCACATCTTTAATGTCATGCAAGGTGCTGCTTGGTCATTGAGATAAATGGTTCAGTGTACACCTCTTTATTAGTTTGATTCAAGTTTCATTCAAAAGTTGTGAACTTTATACAGTCAGGTGACCATATAATTTTTGAAACTAGATTTTAAATTGAGCTTTAGGAGAGTTGCCCTGTGCTATTAAATCAAATGTCAAATTTCACAGTTTTACTTCAGTCACCAATTACTTGTGAACATACTGATCTTATCATCTTTTTAGGAATTAAGGAGATGGAATGTCAATTACACAGCTGTCTACATGACTGTGGGGCGAGCATGTCAAACACACCGAGGAGCGACTACAGCTGCTGGTAGTAGGTCAGAAGGCTTTTGCTTACTACAAAACAAATTTGCTGCCAAAAATTCTTTCGTGCGTGTTTGTTTTTGTTATCCAGATTTGTATCAGACACTAAAGAATTACACATTTTGGTCTTCACACACAGTACATTTGCTGACACTTGATTAGACAGTTTGAGTTCATGTTGTGTGAGAGCAGTATATTAAAAAGCAATAAATGCAAAATGTTGAGAAATGAAATGTGGAAAAAAATTAAATATAAAAATTGTAAGCTACTTTCCAAATAAACTCTGGTAAAAAGCTGCATCTCAAGAAATGTAAGGATTGTTAGCTCTATATTTGTTTATAAATGGAAACACCACATATGGTGAAGACTCAACATGATTAGATCCTGTGAATTTGACCTTGCTGCTCTATATCATAGCTGTTCATTAGCATTCATACATGCTCACTACATGCATTCCCTGTTTACTTGTTTTAGGACACTACTACTTTAACAACTTTCTAGTTGTCTTAAATTGTCTTTAATCATTATATTATAATAATCAACCTGGAAAACCACCAGAGGAAATGCTTATATATGTCTGGCTAGAGCTACAATGACTAGCTGATTAATCAATTATTTTCAAACTATTTTGATAACCAATTAATCGATTTGAGTCGGAAGAAAACGTTCAAATTCTCTGGTTCCAACTTCTCAAATCTAATGTTTTGGCCTGGTTCATGGACTGTTGGCCTGGACAGAAAAAACATTTTTAGGTTGCATCTTCAGCTTTCGGAAAAAAGTTAAACATTTTATATTATTTCATGAACCAATCATTCAAAAAAATATTAGTTTACAGCTCTAAGGCAGGGGTCTGTAATTTGACCTGTAAAAGGATAATTCGGGAAAATATGAAATGTAACACTTGCAGGCAGACACACTTTATTAGGTCGTATTGTGCTATGAATCTTAATTTTAGAGGGAATTATAATATTGACATAATTATTCTCATTTGCACTTGCAAAGCATTAAATGTGTATATTGTACATATATGTAATATAGTAGGATTTGCCTTTTACAAATATCACACCTCATGCATTCAGCGCAGGATTTTAAGACCTCATTTTGATATTTAGACTGTGTTGTCAGAGGTTCTTAACAATGTTACAGCATTATCAATTAATGTGTGTTTACTGCCTATAGTAAGTTCCTCTGTCGAATTTTTTTTGTCATCTGAAACCTGAGTGGTGCCAGATTTGGATATATATGACTGCCTCCACTCGTGGTGTGGCACCAGCATCAGAAATACTGAGCTACTTGGTGCTGCCTGACAAAGAAGAACACAAACCGATTAGAAAAGTAACCAGAATGTGATCTCTCTCTCTCTCTCAGCTCTGTCGTGGCCACGCTGCCTCTGTGGCTGGAGGTGTGACATGTGTTGACAAGACTGGTCCCAACAAAACAACGTCAACATTAGCAATTATCAATTCAAGCCAATAAAACAAACCACCGATGTCGTATAACTGACCAATGTGGAAACGCCACGGTTTTTTTTCCCAACAATATAGTTTTCAAGAAGCGGTAATTTCCTCGCTGACACGTGTGGTCACTAGACCGATGGGAGCAGATCAATAACATAACAGCGAATACACACATCCATGTTCATCTATGCGGCTAACGCTAGCTAGCTAGCTCCGCGGCTAGCCGTTCTTCGCAGCGCTGGCATCAGGCGGAATAAGCTCAACATGTAGCCGACAGAAGGCAGCGAAACCGCGGGCGGGTCGAACGCTTCCCCCCCTCACCTTCGGGGGGAGAGTTGGATAACACAACGTGCCGGAGCAAAAAAAAAAGCGCATAATGTGGAAACGCTGCGTGGGAGAAGTGAGTTTAATACGAGGCTGTGACAAGAGGGAAAAACAACAACAGAGACGGAGCCGCGGCTGCAGCCTCCTGAGGTCAGCTGGCGGCTCCTCTCACCCGATTCGCGGCGTTTTAACTGGCGTGAACTCCTCCGCGAACCGACGGCGTTACGCGAACACGGGCGGAAAAGCGGCAATGTTCCCCGCTCGCTTCAAAATATTTGCTGTTTTCCGTACTTACATTTTCAGTTGTGGATAGAGAGGTTCCCAGCCAGCGCTCTATGTGAAGCCAAATATGGCGGATCGTCGAGCGGCGGTGGATTCTGGGAGATGGAGGCACTATGCCAAAAATCCAAGACTGAGCACCGAATAAAAGAATCTCGAACAGCCTTTGTTCTAAACCTGGAATTTGGAAGAGTTTCTGCAGCTTTGGTGCCATGTGTGTGCATTTACATTAACTCTAACAGCCTTTCATGTCCATTTATATATTGAGAGGTGGGGATAACAAACAAAAATCAGTGCAAGCCAATGAAAAACCTGAAAAATGTGGAAAAAGGTTAACCATGCCTATCAAGCATAGTTGACTGGTGCTGCACCTTTCATCAAGTCCTTCACAAACGGCCAACAACAGATACAGATTATTAAAAATGTAACGTTTGATGTAAGACGATGGAGGGCTTTTATATTTATCTACTGACAGGGAACCAATGTAAAGACTTTAGGACAGGTGAACTGTGTTTGGAGACTACTATATTGATTCCGAATTAGCAACCTGAAAAAAGAAAATGACTGCATATTGATTGGAATCAATCAATCTTTCAATTATCATGTAGCTTCCCTTCAGCATCACAATTCATTTTTGCACTCATTTATTTCTTCGTTATTCAGGGTCTGCTCTACAGTAATGCAGTTTTCATTGGTTTGCCCTTCGAAACATCAGAACTCTGCTGTAACCTATTACAAATGTATTATAGATATTAGTAATCATGAGTAGTAATGCAGTGATTTTCAGCTTGATTTAAGATTGATTGTGTTTATGGACGTCTTGGTGAATAAAACTCTTGTTTAACACCAATTGCTAGGCTGTATTTCAAGGGAAAGCATGTTCACTAATTACTCTACAAAACAGGCAATTCTACGCTGCAAAAACTGTGGTGATTGGGTCCTTGCTCCTTCATGCATAGCAGGGCGTGCCTCAGTTAATGTGCCTTTACTGCAGAGCATCATGGTTTTGAACAACCTCTGTATGTGTTCTACACAACTTCCTCTTGAGGGAGGATGGGCATCAGATGAAGATTTGTAGGGATGAAAATGCTATACTTTTAGTGCTTCAGATTCTGTGCAACTACTCTTGTTTGGTTCATCCAAGTTTTCAGATGATCCAGTGTTACAAAAGACGGAAAAGAAACCAAAAACTGAAGGAAAACGACACTGAAAAGGGGAATGTTTTCAGTTGAGTTTTAAGGTGATAGTGAAGCACCTTCATCATTTTTCTTAGAGGCCTTAGGAATAATGAACATGGCCCCTTCCAGTTGACCTGATGGGTTTAGCTGGTTCACAGTTCACATGAGTTTTCGCACCGATTTGATTGACAGATGTGATGCTGACAGCTTGTGATTCTGTGGCTGTTGCACTGTGGAAATGAAACCACATTGCTGAATTGTCGTGCTAAAGGGAATGTGAATTATTTTGTGCAGTGGCGCTCATATGCTGCTGTTTTGATCAACTCCCCATGTTGGAAATTGATGACAGAATGAGTGAGACAATGAAATGAATGATATGGATTAAAGAACGATCAAGCCTACAGCCAAGGCTCTAGCTTGTAAAACTTAAAACTTTGCAGAAGGAACATTATTCAAATGCTCATGAAAAGGGATAGAAATTAGAATAATGTGCGATTCAAACTGGAAAAAAATGACTCAGCAGTATGAACATGTAAAGCATTACATGAATCAGTTTATGATTTGCTTCCAAAAGAGGAACAAGTAATATAAAAGCAACATCTGACATCCAGAATGAAATTCAACCAGATGACTGCATATCAAATGTTGGACAGAAAAGAAGCAAACACTTCTAGATCAAGTACCAGAGCATTGAGTACTACATCTGCATGTGTTACGGCTGAAGCAGAAGTGGCTGCTCTTGTTGTGCAATAAAAAACTACTTTGGATAAACATGCCATGGAAGAGCAAGAGGAGCTACTGAGGAACATCTGGAACTGGAAGCAAACATTGCTGCTACTAGGGCCAGAGTGAAGATGCTAGGATCCACTGAGGGATCCGGTATTCACAGCAGTTTGTCTAAAAGGTCTGATGTTATGGAGTCATTCCTGCTGCATATTCAGATGTATTGTTTGATTCATGTGGACTGCCTGCTTCAAATAGTGGACAAAGAAATGCATTTTCAATCGTGGATAAGCATAAACTGAAATCACAGCATTAGTTTTTCTCTTCCTACCCAAGAACAAGATAGAGATTTTTTTAAGGTGACCCACTTCCATCCATCCTTCCATTTTCTATACCCGCTTATTCCTCACTCGGGTCACGGGGGTCAGCTGAAGCCAATTCCAGTGTACCTCAGGCATGAGGCAGGGATAAAACCCAGACAGGTTGCCAGTCTACTACTGGGCATGGACATAACCATTCACTCACCCATGGGCAATTTAGAATCTCCAGAAAACCTAGCATGTCTTTGGACTATTGGTGGAAGTCATAGACCCTGGAGAAAACCCACACAGACACAGGTAGAACATGCAAACTCCACACAGAAAGGATCCTGCTGAAGTCCTTGAATCTGCAACACTTCAATACCAAATGTCCTTTAAATTATTTAAACTCAATCTTTTTTTCTTCTCTTTTTCTTTAATTGTAATTCACTTTTGGACATACCCATCCATCTATAAATGCCAGAACCGACATTTACAAATCAAACACAAAGAGGGAAGCAAATGGAGACAGCCTGACAAAAATACAAAGTTGAGCATACAATCCAGAGAGGTTTATAGGAAAAACAATGGCAAAAAAAGTTCACAGAAAAGGTACATCTCAAATATATCAAGACACTGCTGTATAAGGCCCTATATTGTCATATAGCTCCTTAAACCTGTAGCAAAGCTTCTCGTAGGAAGAAATCTCGAACATTCTATCAAACCACTCCTTCACACATACACTTACTCTTGTCTTCCAGTTTCACGGCACTATCCTACATCCCATAATAAACGCTGGTTTGCTCCACGCGATCTGGTGAACAGATGTCCCACCCCCCTCTGGTATCACCCCCAATAGACAATGCAATGGATGTCTTGGTAGTGCAGAGCAGATCATAGTGTTAATTAAGGAGATAATCTTAGTCCATAGTAAGTCTATCATGGGGCATGAATACATTATCTGTATACAAATTCCCAAAGAACACGTCACACCTCCAAAATAAATCAGAATTCCTAAGTCCTAACCGTGCCATTTTTATATTGACCCCAATAAATCCTCTTCAGACGTTTTTAGCTAAACAAATGGGTTTGCTTTTTCCCTGAAGCTTTAAACCTATATCCTTATCCCAGCATAATTCTCTCTGTAAAAGCTTTTCTTTTTGGAGTGCCCTGTCTGTATTGTTCTTTAAGTTCCTGGGGAAAGCTACGATTGTTTAATTGGCGACAGCAAACCGCTACATAGTAGTACTGTAGGTATTTCCATAAATCTTTGTTTGAGAGCTTAGCCTTTGCAATTAATTGTTCAAAAGAAAGAAACTGGTCTCTATCAAATACATTTACCAATATAAATAAATGGCCAGTTTGACCCAACACCCCCAAGAAAATGTTTTTCTATATATCCTGAGACTCTTATAATGCCATGTCCTCCTCAGACTCGGAGAAAAAAAGTTTTTGAATTTCTTTTTTTCTGGTTTTTGAACCAGGGAAAATTCTGTCATAACCACACCCCCGCAAATTTCACATCATTGAAAATCCCGGGATGTCCTCTGTAAGACCCAACAGGAATGACCACATGTATGGTTTCAGAGATACGGGCCAAAAATGGAGGACAAAAATGAATTGTCTCAGGAGGATAATGGTGTTTTATTTGTAAAATTATTATGTCTCCTATGAGAAATTGAGGATTAGGTTATCACATGAAACATATCACTGGTTTGAGTATTGAAAGCCTGCACCATTTAGGGGTGAGTAGGTCCCTTCTTTATAGCTACCAACACTGTAAACTGATTTAGATGTCATGTATAAATTCATTTACTACTGTTTAGGGCAAAAAGTGTAATCTTCGAACACAAACTTGAAAGTACATACATAAAACCCAAAGTTCGCCTATACTATCTGGAACAATGCACAAGAGGTCAAGGAAATGTGTGAGGAGATACTTACATATGGACAGATGCCATTATTACAGTGTAATTGCAGTATAATGAAAACTGATGACAAAAGAGTTCTGCAGGCATGAACACGCTTTCTAAGAGGATGTTGTAACGTAATAAAAGATATCCAATACATGCGTGAGGTTGACATGCCTACCAATATGCTTGTCATGAACAAAGTGCCTTAGAGGCAAATCAAGTAAAGTCTATATTATTTGCTTAGCCCAAAATCATTAATCACAATGAATGGGCTGAGAGATGAATAGAGAACTGTTGCCTGTAACTGTGGCCAAGGAAACCGCAATCAATAGTATACCTTTAAGGAAATTATTGTAACTGATCCAATATTTGGAGATATTAAAGACACTACAATGTGAGAAGGTCCAAGTCACGGCCTCATCCAAAAAGGAGCATCTTTGCCACTACTGTAACAGTTGCAGATGGGAAGAATTATAAATGAATTAAGGAAAAGGAGAGGTTGCCAGTAGGGGAAAAAACTGTGCTCTATCAAGGCGGATATGCTTCGAATTTGTGTCCAAAATTGAAAAAGAGGACACATAATGACAAAATCGCTTAGGAAAGTGGAGTGTGTTTTGGCTTTCTGTGTAAAGGACTCATCAGCGGATACCAAGAAGCGACTCAGTTGCAACATCTGTGGTTTAACGCATCCTGGTATGTTGCATAGCCAACAAAAGGACAAGCAGCTTTAAGGAAAGCAGCTAAACCCAGTGCCGTAGCCTCTGTCCAGACAAGTGGTCTTTTTGGGGTCAGGAGGGACAACCATAAACATTCAATGGTGCCTGTACAAGTTAAGGCCAGAAAAGGTAATTTAATAGTGTGTATCTATGTATTTTTGACCCAGGTGGAGCTGCATCCTTTTGCACTGTGGGGCTCATGAACAAACTCAGTCTGCAAGGAAGAAGGTAAAATATTTTGCCTCTAATAATGGGTAAAAGGAAGGTCTTTGAAACTAGTATTTCAGGCCTTGCAGTTGCTGGACTGGACAGCAACAACCTTTGTGATCTCCCAGGCATACACAGGCAAAAGACAATGCCAGTGCAGAAAGAAAACATCCCGCATGAAATTGATATCCACTGTTGGCCTCCTCTGAGAGATATGCATCTGCCTGAAATTGACTCTAAAATAGTGTTGCTGATTGGCTCAGATGTAGCCAAGGCTCTGGAACCTCTGGATGTATTCCAGAGTGCAGGAGATGGACTGCACGGTGTAAAAACCATGCTTGGTTAGAAAGTTAATGGGCCATTAGGAGGCAAAGGGGATGAGGTTCAGGAGCAGTCAGAAATAAGTGTTAACAGGATATAAATTGTAAAACTGGATGAACTACGGGGAACAGCAGTTCAGGACCGACTTTCCTGTATGTGCATGTGACAACCCCAAACCAGCGCTTCTCATATTTTGCAGAGAAGATTCAAGAGATAATCTACCTTTCATTTAGATTTCAACAACTTCATATCTGAAATGTTACCAAAAAAATTACATAGGGAAGGTGGCAGATTGTGTTTTAGAATGCCCAGTGAAGTAAACTGATGTCAAACAATAGTGTTTAGAGGCAGCGAGTATAGGGGCAGTGTGGCACATTAGATAGAATGGCCACCCCCATATATACATATACTGTGTAATCAAATAGAGGCAATAAGCCAAAAATATATATAAACTTACATCTACATCAATATCTCCATGAAAGATAGGGCTGAAAAAAATAATCTGATTTTGATAGCGATTTTGATTTTCGGATAAAATGATCTCCAAACAAGAGCGCGAAACAGGAAGAGATCCACACGGTGAAAGAGAGAGAAGGGGGGAGAGAAACAGAGAGAGATAAAAGCAGGTGTTAATTTTCAGTGCGGATAATTACATACATACATTATTTTATTTGAACATATTGTGTAATGTTTCTTTTTAAAGTTCAAGTGTTTTTAAGTTGTTGTTTTTAAGAGAAATGTTGAATAAATGCATCATTTCAAATCTGTTCGCTTTAATTATCATGATTTTAGTATTGACCAAAATAATCATTATTATGAATTTCTTTATCAAGCAGCCCTTTGTAAAGATTTAGTGGGCAACTTAGTGAGGCAATAATGCCAGCTGAATTGAAACATCCCATCATACATGAAAGATTTCCACATTTCCAATCTGATTTTTCAGCATGTTCATGATGCTTACAACCAGTAAAAAATACAACGAAATATTGGATTTTTGGAATGTGCCAACGTGGTGTGTCAACACTACTCCTGCAGATGGCAGGTTTGCCCCTGCGTAGTCTTCCCTGATACACCTCCCTTCACATTGGAGCCGGCTATTTTGGGCCCTTTGAAGTTAAGCGCGGAAGGAGTGTTGTGACGCTTATATACAGTGTGCACTTATTTATGGTGTGGGTGAGTGGGGGGGGGGGTTGCCTGTTTGCACTCTCAGGAAAATTGAGGGGGGATGGGAAGGGAAGGATAATGAAAGTCTATTTAGCAGAACACCTCTTAAAAACCATTTCAGGCCCTGTAATGTGTTTTTTTTATGCTAACTGTGTTTATTGTACTGTATGCAGTGTGTCATGGAATTGTTTTATGCGGGTACTGCAGGTGGAAATTATCTATTGGCTTGTGTTGCACATCTATTCTCATGAACTGGGTTTAATGTATTTAAAACTCAAAGTACTTGACGGATAACCCAAATAATTTAATAAATAACGAAGGTGGTAAAAGTATTCAGATCCTTTACTTGAATGTCCCATATCATGCAAAAACACATTTCCCTGGCTGTCTCTATGTTAGATATGTGTGTCTGCCCCATGTATAAAACATAGAAAAAAAACAACAATGCAGAACCTTTTGAATGATAATATTGTAAGAGACCAGTGGTTTATTTTTATGTTTCACATTTGTGTAATATTATTGTAGTAAAAAGAGGAGCTCATTTTTGATTTATCTAACCTGTTTGGTTAGATAAATAGTAATAGTGCTGGATTATAATATTTTGCACCATCAACACAAAGTGCATAGCAAATTAAAAAGTAAAAAATAAACAGTCTATAGATAATATAATATTAATGTATATTAGTTGTAAAAATGAATAAAATCCGTATCTGAAAAGTAAGAAGTTTTGTCGGATAAATGTAGTTGAGCAGAAAGTAGAATATTTCCCTCTGTATAAAGTAGCATCACGTGAAAATACTTAAGCACAATGTTGAGTTACTTGTTCTTTACTAAAGTACAATACTTGAGGAAATGTGGTTGTTTACTTTCCAGCACTGCTAAAACAAACAAACAAATTAAAAAACAAACATCAAACAAACCCAAAGGTAACACACTAAGACCAGCGTTAAACCACCGTGTTGGGGTCCTGTGTGCAGCTCCTGTGTAGAGCGCGAGCGTGGGGGCGTGGCTACATCAAACGCGGTCTGAAGTGGGCGGAGCCAGGAGGCAGCGGCGGAGGAGTGAGGAGGGGAGCGGAGGTGAGGGGAGGGGAAGTGCTGTCGGTCCATGACATGAATGAACCATGTTCGGTAACGGAGGCTTAGCTCTCCCGGTCTGCTCCTTTCTCCTGCTACACCTCCCGGTTCTCCCGCTCGCGAACAACTGGCCCGTTAAGGTAAGTACGCTTGGCGGAGTAGCGGTTCGTCCTCAACGCGGCGTCTAACGGTAAACTTCCAGCGAGTTTTTTTTTTTTTTTTTAAAGACGGGGACTGGGTCGCTCTGCTCCGGCAGGGAGAGAGGTTCACTCCACAAGTCTTGTCACTTTTTCATTCTGGCGAGTCGCTCCCCGTGCAATTTCCAGCTAAATGAATAGAAATGTGTTTAATTCAGCTGAGACACAACGAGCACGGCGCTGGTGTCTATAAAGTTGGCTCGAGCCCCCGGAGGAGTTTCGAATAGAAGCCGTGAGTAATTGTGTGTGTGAAGGTAAGCTAACTGTTACCGAATCACTGCTCCCCCTCGGCGAACCCTCCCGGAAAGTTCAGGACTTTTGTTGAATGAGCGGCGGTGGGATGCTTTTTGCAGGAGGAAGCGATGGACGGCGACTGCCTGTAGAAAAAAAAAACGAGTTTGTTGGCTGTGTTTATATTCGGCTATAAACAAGGCAGCGCTGAAGTGACATAACGATGTGAATAAGGTATGGTATTCGCTGCTATTATGTTGTGTTGCAGAGCCGCCACCATCACGTTCAGATCGAATTGAACGTGACCTCTTGTAATGAGGGCTTTATCTTGGTCACCAGACTTAAACATTTTCTAAAGGGGGGCTGGATGTTTGGACTGTCACACGGCTTCCCCCCATTCAACTTGCCCATTTGTTTACGGGGGTGTAGCTAAAAACAGCAGCTTTGTTGAACTTGACCACTTCTCCTGTCGGATGAAACGGGAGCGATTCTGTCTGTGTTAATGTTTCCTCGCCCAGGCACCTGGATACAGACATACATCATGTGAATAACAAGCTCATTTATGTTATTTCTATTTGAGGAGGGCTTGTGCCTCACTTGAGTATTTCTATTTGATGCTACTTATTTTACTACATTTCAGAGGAAATATATTGTGTGACAGCTTTCACATGAAGATTTTAAATAACACATAATATAGTAATATAATCTATTAAAATACAAAGCACAGTGAAAGATGAGGACTGTTGGTGTCATATTGAAAATATTGTGAGTTTTCAACAGCTCCACAAAATAGTAATTGTTCTCTCTAAACTTCCCATTGTTTAATTTCACTAAATATTTAAATGATTCACCAGATAAAACAGTAACGTGCTGCCGACACAATGATGCTTCAGTATTAATAATCCAATGATGTCATACAATATATATTGATGTATTAGTCAGAGGACCAAACCATTGCTTCAGCACATTTAGCTGCTTATTTACTTATATTTAAGTGGTAATTTGCATTCACTTCTTTAAATAAGCTATTACTTTTGTAATGGACTATTCCAACAGTCCTCTTACTTCTTAAAGGATCTTATTTCTTCTTCCACCACTTAGTATTTCTGCTCTTAACTCACTTTCACACAGTGTTGTCAGCAAAGTCCTCATTTGTGATTCATAACTGGTGTTATAATATATTAATAATTATTTACTGAGGTTCAATTATAAATTGAGTATTAAGATAAATATAGCAACTAAGTGACATTTAGCACTAAGATACAACAATAAGATTCTGTAAGCAGTTCTATCAGCAGTTCATGACCATGATGGGATTTTTTTTCTGTTATATTTTTTTTTCCACATACAATAATTCACTTTTTTATTGATTTACCTTCTCTTTAATTCAATTCAAGGCACTGCTTTAACATACACTTTTCCTTGTTGCAGGAAGCAAATTGCAGATTTGCAACTAATAGCTGATTCCTATTATTCTATTAATCTGAATCAACTATTATTCTGCAGAATTTCCTGATTTCTTCCTTATTCTATGATAATAATCTAAATATTTTTAGCCATTTTATAATATTTTATTGAGCAAACAACTAATTAATTAATCAAAGAAATAATCAACCACAAATAATTGTTAGTTGTGGCTCGGTACAGGTTTTTGTGATTCAGTAATTCAGTTTGTCAAAAATCTGCTATCAGAGCAGCAGACATGTTGACTCCAGTCTCATAGATTGAAGGAGAGAAGCACCTCTGCCTCAACATTCAGGGAGTTACATCACTGACCGACCATTTGGTTACCGTCGGCTGAATGACCGGCACGCTGATCTGCTGCGTTGACCAAAAGGCCGAAACAATCTGACTGTGAAAAGAATACAAAATGGTGACAGATAGCGGTCATTCCAACCTATCAGGGTGTCTTGGTAATCTCATGGTTGAAACTCTAAACGGATGCATTACCAAAGGCAATTGTTTGCAGACACTATTTTCTCAGCTGTGGTAACCACCAGTGCTAAGAGTCATTTTTTTCCTTAAACCACAAATGCTGCTTGGTTTCTGCACACTTAATTGGGTTGAGCATTCATGCCCTAGAGAGACGGTAGTAGCTGACAGAATGCTCTACATTTGACTGGTTAGTACTGAGGTTCATTCATTCACTGCAATTGCACAGAAAACCTCACTCTGTATCAGTGAACTCAAAAACAGCCATGGGTTTTCTGGATGTGAAGTTGAAAAAGGTGACAACACCTGAAATTGAGGGCAGCGGCAAAAACAAAGTAAATACAACTGCCATGATGATGTCTCATATGTTTTTTTTGGCAAAGACTATTGTCTTTGCTAAGACATTGTCTTCCAATACCTTAAAGCAGTCTTTGCACATTACAACACACAAACACAAAGCACCATAGCAACGGTGAGGTAATGCTTTCTATTTAAAGGTTTAAATTCATCGCTTAGTGTGAAACCGCAGTCGTTATTTTTCCTATTGAGGCATGGACAGATGAATTGCTTACTTCAACTGCATGTAATGGCTGTATGCACTGTATACAGCTTTCAAAGTATAGGAGGCAACAGGCTGAACATACTGCATAATAAAGCATAATAAATTTGATCTGTTTAATTGTTTTCCTAATGTGAAATTACATTGGTACTTTGCTGATATAAAGAATATTATAAATATTCACGTGATCTATGTCATGAATGTGACAAGAAGACTTTAGTGGAATTACAGTTAACATAATACGGTACACTTGTGCATACATCTATTCAATAAACCATGAAAATGTACTAGTATTGGAATTTGTCATTCCACCAAACATAAACATAACACCATTTCATTCTTGAAACAATGGTTGACATAACCTGTAAGTTAGAAACTATAAGTGTTATCAGCCCACAAGACTTACAAACACACACAAACACACACACACACACACACTCACACTCACACTATTAGTGTTGAATTAGCCAGAGGCTAATCCGTCAGAGTAAGAAGCCTGTGTAGGCTTGTTTGGGACCCTGTTGAGACAACCCAGTAGTGGGACTTTTGGCCTCAATGTGTGTGTGTTTGTCAGTTGAAGGGTTAAAAAAACAATACCCCCAACTTCAGACTGGACTCACCTGAAGCTTTTTAAAACAGGTCAAGGCATACTTCTTAAAACTTTTTAATACAATTAATTTGTTCCCCATACTGTGTCCATAATGGCTATTAAGTTTAAAATGACACCACATATAAATGTGTAAATAACCTATCCTTAACCTACATACATACACACATATGAGCATGTTATACAAATATAAGTTTCAATGTTGATTCGGCTGATGAACCATTTTCTAAATGTTTATATTGATCAGCTCTCAAAATCAAAGTTTACTATTGAGTCATTCTGTAATTTTCTTTTTCCCAAAGAATCCCATGATAGACTCCAAAAATGTTATTTAGTCCATCTTTTAATGCTTTTTGTGGTTTTCATTAGTGGGCTAAACATCTGCTGCTCTAGTGAGTATTTCAGCAGCAGGATGGTGTGTTTGGTATCAAGTCAAAATAAACTACAGCATGTGTTTGTGTTCATGATAATGAAGGAACATATCACCCATTGCTACAGATACTCACAGTGGTCACACTCGAGACGGTCTATGAGGGGTTGCATACAGACATATACCTAATTGTAAATATAGAATTATTTGTTTGTTTGAGTCTGCACTTGGGATTAGTTGATTAGAAGGCAGTCAGTTTTATCTTTCAAAGCCAGCGAAAGCCACCAACACAGGAAAACAAAAGAAAGTGATAGTTTCATATCAAAGCTTATTGAGGATGTCTGATGAGCCGTTGCAGTAATCAAGCGTGGATGTGATTAAGGGTAGAGGGATTGTTGTTTGTGTTGGTGAAGGATCTGATCAAGTGTAATGATGCAGAGGATGAAACACAGGGAATCAAGTCCTGGGGCATAGAGAACACCTGGAGTGACTAGTGCAGTGGAGGATTTGTAGTTGTTGATGGAGATTAATTGGTGTCTGACCAAATGATATGATTAAACCATATAGGTAAGCT
The DNA here is from genome assembly GCA_036785175.1 of Eupleurogrammus muticus. Classification (NCBI taxonomy): domain Eukaryota; kingdom Metazoa; phylum Chordata; class Actinopteri; order Scombriformes; family Trichiuridae; genus Eupleurogrammus; species Eupleurogrammus muticus. The sequence continues at coordinate 10,716,223 of JAYKQN010000014.1, read as the reverse complement.
ATAACGACAACTCTACCACCTCTGTACTATTTGCACAGTGTGTGCTTTTCTATATTAATTTGATATTATAATAGTAAGAATGAGTGACCTGCATCTTTACACTGCAGAAAAAACTAAGGTCAGTCAAGGTGGTCACACTACAGAACCTTCAGGCACTTAGCTGGCGCTTCGCAGAACTGTCAGATACAGTATGTGTTCCATGTTCATGTGTATGTGCTTGTGTGTGTTTGTGATGTGTGTCTGCCAGGACAGAAGTGAAGGGACGGTGGAGCAGCATAACATTCATCTACAAACACACAGCCATGGACGTCTGCCTGTCAAACGCAACAAGGTAACACACACACACACACACACACACACACACACACACACACACACACACACACACACACACACACTCACAAAAGATAGAAGGTTCTGTAAGTTCAGCTGAAGGCACTGAGAGTCTTTTAGCAATCTCGGTTACTCAGATCAAAATGGTGTCTTTGAGGTTTATGGGATTTTTTTATAAGAGAGATTCCTCTTTTCTGTTTCCCAAGACAGTATTTCCTTGCTACACTGTGGGCAGATGGACACAAAGCCTTGTCTATACAGTGCACAGTCCCCCTACTTTCACTGCTGCTATTACTTCCCATGCCTAGGTTGTTCGGTTTTGACTGTTACTGCAGGTCCAACATTGTAGTCCTGTATTTCACTGTTTCTGTAGCTCTGCAACTCACAACAAAAACTTAAAACAAAATAAAGCACATACATGTTCTGGGCCTGGTGGGCCCTTATCAGGCTCATCATCTTGTTGTACTTTTTAAATTGGACATGGAGCAGGATATTGATAGGTGGATCAATGCAGCATTGGCAGTGATTGGGCAGAGCTGCAGAGCTGAAACCGAAAGTGAAGCTCTTGATTTACTGCTTAATCTGCATTCCTTCCCTCACCTATGATCATGAACTCTTGGTTGGGGGAGAAGGGGTTAGTAATTTGTATCTGTGTACAAAGTTGGTGTGGAGGATGTACTGCATATCCCACCATTGCTTAGTGCAAATGATACCTTTTTATTTATTTTTTTTTTCCTGCGTGTATTTTCTTCCAGGAGGAGGTGTTTCAGTGGTGGGGAGAGTGGTCCAGCTGGTCATCCTGTTCCAGGAGCTGTGGAGGAGGCGTGAGGAGTCAGGAGAGACACTGTCTAATACAGAGGTAGTGTTTTTGAAAGAGATTCTCATAATACAGATTTATACACAAGTGTCACATGTAGAATGCAAGGAAATGATTTCTAATGTCATTAGATTGCATGAATATGTAACATGTAGTTAAAGAAAAAATTCATAAAAGAATTATAGAAATGAAATTATTCTAGATTATAGGTATTATAGATACACCTAAAGTGATGTACACGGGTGTAACACAACCTGGAGGAGTTTTTGTGTGTGTGAGTGTGTGTTTGTAGCCATCTTGCTACCTTTGACCTACCCTGTCAGACTTGCGGAAGTTTCTGTCAACCAAGATTAACGCCACTCTGCCCTCACCATTGACTCTCTGTCTCTCCCCCGTCTTCTCACCCCTCCTCTCCCTTTTTTCTCATGTCTTTGTTCCTCTACTCTCTGCCCCGTTTACTCTTACATTTCCTTTTTTTTGAGCATTTATTCTCACAATCGTTCTTTTGACACTTTTTTGCCTCCTTCTTCCTCCCTACTCCCTTTACCTCCTCCTGTTTTTCTCCTCTCCTTCTGCTTTTCTTCCCTCTCCTGTCCTCCCCTCATCACCTTCTACCAATTAGATGTGACACTCTCACATAGTGACCTCCCGCTCACCTCTCCCTGCTGTCTCTCCTACTTTACCGTCTAAACATTGTAGGAGGATGGGCCGAAGCAAGAGAGACACAGATAGATAGACAGAGGAGGTGTGTAGGGGGTGCAGTTAATGTGGTAATGAAAGACAGATGCATTAACTCCATGTCGGAGTTCTGTGGGTCATCCCCAACACACACACACGGACACACACGGACACACACACACACACACACAGAATTAGAATCGTGTTAACCGTACACCCTAGCACTCTGAGATGATATCTAGCTACAGTACAGCTGTGGCAGACACGTTAGTTCTTGTGAAATTTTGCAGTGTTATAGTGCTGAGAGTCTCGAGGTGGTTTAAAGCAACAACCCGAGTTCTTGCTGTCCGGACTCAGCCAACAATGACCACATTTAATTTTTCTCTGAATACATAAAGATGTGCACTTGGTAGTGTGTGTGTAACCACAATGGAAAACTTAACACAGGGGCAATAGCAGGTATTTATTTTATTTATGTACATTTACCTCTGTACCAAATGTATGTCATATACCTTTATAAATCTAAGTTTACCATTTTAGATTCATTTTCTTATGGGTCTGGGAAATTTGAACACATTTTCATATTTTTCCATCAAATTAATTTTTTTTACTTTTTGGTGAAGCTGTTAATGTTTCGTGTCCAGCAGACACAGAACATTAGCATTCATTCCGGATTAATGTTTGTGTCTAGCTGAGAAGAGTGAGTCCAATATTTACTTTCCCTCTCTCTCTCTCTTTAGCCTCTAAATGCTCCTAATGTTCACCAGCTAGTAGTGAACTTTGCCTACAAGTTGTGAAGATATTTGGGGTTGAACAGAAAGCAGCCGTTATGCAACGAAGTGTTTCTTGAAGTTCACAACAGCACTTCTGTGAGGACAGAAACAGCAAAAAAAGGAGATGGTGGTTATTAAATCAATAATAATTGTAGTTACTGTTGAATGTGAGGGGCAGTAACGGTGGCATTAGCCAGTATGAAGCATTTTGAATATGCTGCATGACTTTCTGCCATGTGTATAGGAGTTGTAAGCTCTAGTTTCTCATTACAGACACACACTTGTGTTTTGTCATCACCACTAAATGTCTGTTTATTCTACAGAGAAACAGGAATGGGTGAGTTGTCGCTTGAAATTGCGTGTGGGCCTGGGGAGAAGAGAGAGAGAGAGAAGACAGGCTTTGGAAAAAGGTGGTTGTGTGGATAGTGACATTTCAAATTGTTATTTTTACTCCAAATTAAAGCATTTTAAAATAGTCCCAAAGACTGGACTCTTCAAATGTCAGCCCAAAGGACAAGTTTATATGTTACAGACCCTTTATTCATCTTTAAGATGATAAGAAGATACTGTGTGTCAATAAGTGTATACTGGTAATTATTAGTCATTTTGGTATTTTTTTTTCTTTTTGTCTGATTGGTAGTGGGCATCACTTGTCAATTTTGGCAGTGAGGCAGGTGTCATGATGCTTCTAGGTGCAAGCTTACAGAAATGATTTTGCACATGCCATTAATATTGCATCCTCCCTGCTATGATTATGAATGTGGGTATGGTTCTAGCCAGAGACCTTTTTTTCCATTCTGTGTGCCTCATTAATACCTGCTAATGTGATTAAGACAAAAATCTAAGATAAAAAAAAAAAAATAATATAATTTATTGTTATAAACCTTCAACATAACTACACAGACAACACCAGTTCTTGATCTTTGATTTAGACACTAATGTCTAGGAGGTGTTTTTTTCAGTCTCTTCTTGAAGGCTTTGAACACTATTGGATGAGAAGTTTCATCAAATCTCATTTTAAGGCACCTGGTGATGGACTTGGGTAGTGACAGGGCACGGCTTCATGGCAACCCCCAGGTGGTTGAACCTCGGACATGAGTTGTGGGTAGCGGTGCCCTCAGGTCAGCTGGGCAATTGTCGGTGCCTGCGATAGCTCAGGCTGACAGGTCCACATTATCTAGAGGTGAGGTACTTTGCCTGTTAAAACTTGAGTCATAAATCCAGTTGTTTTGCTCCGAAAAGAAAGGAATGGAAGGTTGCTCTGCTTGCAACTCAACCCAGAGTATTCCCAGCTGACCCATTGGTCCAAATTCCCAGGCAGCATCCCAAAGCTTTTAAAGGTTTTGTTCTGAAGTGCTGTAACCATGGATGAAAAATGACCCCTATATTGAGGGACATGCTTACCACTCGATCCATGCGAGTCATAGACCTACAACTCATTGAAGTTGGAAGCTTCTACCTCAGTCAAGAGTGTGTGAGCTGGTGGATTTGGGTTCCTTTGCTATTAGTGTTCCTATTGCAAATGGACCCTTTAGTTGCCGTCCCTTATTTTCCTGTGGAAGGAGATGATTTCCTTTTAGGTAATGCTTAGTCTCAAACACATGGATAACCCCATTAGTGATAATAGGCCCTGATAGGTGCCTTAGATTTAGAAGTCTAGTAATCAAGGGCTTGAAACCCAAGGCATCAAGGAAGATTCTCTCATAGCTGACACCTTCCTAGCTAGCTTGCTGGTTTGGAGACGCCAGATAAGTTTTTGGGAGAGGCCTTCATTTGTGAACCGGAGTAGGATTCTATGTTGGCTCCTGTAAGATTGCTGGAAGTTTTAAAGATATACAGGAAATGACTGAAGGGTTGTTTTTTTTATAGACGGGAGGTTTGATGAGGAAGTTAAGGCCTCATAGCCGTCCTCCGGACGAGCTTTGGACCACAGTGGTTCAGATTATCCTGCCGCAAGGTCTTAGGCAGGAAGTATTGTTCTTGCCTCATAAACTGCTTTGGTTGGTCATCTTGGGATATAAAAAACCCAGGAGAAGATAATGTGGGATTTATACTGCCCACAATTACAACAAGATGTGATTTCATTTTGAAGTTGTCATGCCTGTCAGTTGGTTTGTAAGGCCATCCTTGGTCTCAAGAAGCCATTAAACACGATGAATAAACCTACACAGTGAATTGTCCAGGAGACGGATGTATCCATGCCATTCATGTTTTTCATCCAGGATTCATAAATCAAATGGGTGCAGCCCATGTGAACTTATGCATGTAGCACAAGGATGTGGGGCGATGTGATAAGCTTGGAGATTCTCAAAGAAAAAGAAAGGCCTGCTATAACAAAATGGCGGTCAAACATGTTTTTTTTTTCCCCTGAAGGCAATAAGAGGTTGTTTTTTTTGTATGTTATGATCTTCTTCTTGGAGTTATGACATCAGGACTCTAGAAGACCATAGGCTGCAAGTAAAGAAGACCAGGCTCTGACATGTTAGCTTTGTTTAGGTGGTTTCAGTGGCTCACGATAACTAAGCAGAATTTGTGATTGAGGAAGATGACAGAAGATGATGATACAGTCCCTTAACATGGAATATGAGACACAGACATGAAAAAATCAAACAAAAACTCAACACTTTTGGTTTCACACAAGTTATTATTTCAAATTAGAAGCCTTCTCGCATTTTTGTGCAGACAGCCATATCCTAACAAGGTTTTTTTGTGAAGACCATTATCAAAGACAAACTTTGTATAGGAAAGTAGTCCTGGTAGAACCAGCACTGACATTGTCCTTTAAAACATTATGCTCGTACTATGTGAAAGGGGAAACTTTAGATTTTTTGGATCATCATTGTAGCTTAAAGTTAGGTTTAATGGGGAAAAAAGTTAGATTATAAAGCAATGGGTTGGTTACTTCTTTGTTTTCATTTTTTTCCACTGAAAGCTGCCACCAACAAAAAATTCAGCAAGAACTGTCTACTGACACTGTCTGGTCTGTCTATTCATTTTTATAATATAATTTAATAATATTCTTTGTGCTTATGTTGTGAACACAATGTAATAATGTGCATGCCAATTTGATTACAATATTGTTTAGACTGTTAGCTCCTGGCAATAGTTTAGCAATAGGCAACTGGATGTTTTCTTTAATATGAACTAAGAAAGGGTTCCATATTTTGTAAAATCTCTTATTTAAAATCTTTATTGAATTTAAGGTCATGCATTTTGTATGACTCCAGTGCCATAGAGTGCCAGAATCATTCAATGAAATATAGTGTAATTTTGTGTAAATTGTCATCTCTTAAATCTCAACTATAATGTAATCTGTGTTTTTCAGGCTTTCAACTACCCAGAATGTAAACAGCTCATACTGTGTTGGTGCTCCTAAACAGTACCAGCTCTGCCCAAACCAGGTATGACACTATAGTATATTGACACTGAACACTGAGATTCAGTTCAAGAAATAACTGCAGTCAAGCTGAAAATATCCTGTGTTGTTTTTTTAGCCCTGTCCCAACCCCAGTCTTAGCTTCAAGCAGCATCAGTGTTCCCAATTCAACTCTAAAGCCATCGGGAGAAGATACTATCAGTGGATACCTCTGTACCCAGGTATGTCACAGCCTCTTTTTTCCAGTTGTTTGTCTATTTATCCATCCAGGGGTTCGACAGAATTCACCTCAGGAAACAGTTTGGATAATTTTGGATTTATCCATTAACTGCAGCGAGCTATTTTGCAATGCATAAAACATTAATGGATGCAAATAGATGAAGTTCAGTCTCTAATGCCAAAGACTTTTTGGAAAAACTGGCGTTTAAGTCTTTTTCCGATCTACTCTCAAAGGCATGTGTGAAAGTTTGATTCTGTACAAGACAGAAATTATTCCATTTGAAAGATGTTCAAGACACTGCGGTAATACTGTAATATGATATTGCAACTGTCTGGTGCATAAAATATCTGATTTGTAGTTAGTAAAGAAATTCTTCTTGGATTATTTTAAAGATTGATTATTTGGGGGGAAACAATCCAGAGGGAAAAAGGGATTAAAAAGGGACAATTTTCAACGTAAACAGCTATGGGTTCAACAGGTAAGTGAGAAAATTAAAGCTGGCAAAGAAGAAGTACTGCATGATAGGGACTGGCCCCACGGTCCTTTTAAAGCTAGTGAAAATTTGGGTGTATGTTAGCTTTCCAGTAAAAACTTTCGAGCTCGGTTGTGGTGGGAAAACAAGAAATTGGAAGTAAAGATTGTGATGATAAACGAGTAAATGAATTTGGGAATTCTGTCTGCCGTGCAGTGGAAAAGTATAATTTGCTACTCTGCTAATTCTCAGCCAGTGCTGTGATAGCACAGCACTCTGAACTTGCTGAGAATTTCAAATATTTCTGCCTCGATGGAAATGGCCTGAAGTCTTTTTGTAGCTGGATTGGCTAAATGCACTTTTTAGCAACTCCTTCTTGAACTCAAGTTTTGCAGTTGTCTATTGAATCTGTTTTTGTGTCTAATTATGGTACTTACTCACTCACAGTTAGTGTGTGTCTGAAAATTCAAGTTATTTTCAAAATACTTTCAACCTCGACTTTTCATTGTCATTTCTGCATCAGTTAAATTCTGTCCAGGGTATTAATTTTTTTTTTCAATTCTCATCTAATTTCCTTTGTAGCCGATTACATCAGCATCTCCAATAAGCCATGTGACCTGCAGTGTACAACCATCAGCGGGGAGCGACAGCTACTAGTTCCCGCCCATGATGGCACCTTCTGCCGTGATACCAAATACAACGGTGTCTGTATAGAGGGGATATGTCAGGTAACGCGTTATAAACAAGTGTCAATTTTATAATTTACTGACTTTTTCCTTTTTTTTTCTACATCATTTTTATTGAGTAGTGACACATCTTCTAATATTGATTACATTACCCCAATTTTACTTTATACATACATAAATCATATTTTTTAATTACCTGGTCAAGTACTAAAAGTGCACTTTATACATGTATGTATGGGTGTATGTATATATATATTTTTTTCTGTGTATATATTTCACGTTCTAGTTTTCATTCTGCACATTCTGTTTTTTTTTTTTTTTAATTCTCTATTGTTGGATCAATAAAGTCTAATCTAAAATCAGAAAAGAAAGAAATATTAATTATATATCCATATATTTTTTTACACTAATTTAAAACAAATGATGAGAAGAAAATTGGCGGGCTAGAGGGGTGAGTAAAGCCTCTGGTGGAGAATCATTTTATGATTTGGGTTTATGTTCTCCTGCAGCCCGTAGGATGTGATGGAGAGCTGTACAGCAGTAAGACAGTAGACAGGTGTGGCGTGTGCGGAGGAAACGGGACATCATGCCAGCGTGTCTCTGGAACATACAGGAAGGCACTCGCACAGTTAGGTAACACACACACAAACACACATATAGATAGACAAGTCATCTGGTGTTTGCTTAATCGCTAAATATCTTGGATCTGTCATTTCTGAGCTCTTCCAATGAGTCATTCATTGTTACACATAAAAAATAATTTAGTCATGATAGCAACCCAATGCAAGATTTTGCTTCATATAATGTATCTTGAATTGTTTGCTCATTCTGTTGCATTACAACCAAATATATCTTATAGAATAGAATAGAATAGAATAGATAAACTTTATTGATCCCACAACGGGGAAATTTGTGTGTTACTGCAGCGTTACAGATAAAGAAAAGAAAAATAAAGTTGAAGAAGATAAAAAAGACTTTAGAAAAATAAAAAAAACACACAACACAATGTACAAATTCGCAGAATTTGTTGATCCGCATACACAGTATGCATTATCGACAGAATGGAGAAAGAAATGCTAATAAATAGTAAGAACAAAAAGTATGCATAAGCAAGGCATATATACATACATACATGGACGTACATACCTACATACATACACATACACACATATTTGCATATATATATATGGACATACATATCCACGCACATACCCACACGTACACATACATAGCTAATGCACACTTAAGGTGCTGGGTGAGTGTGAAGAGGAAAAAAGTGACCAGTGTAAAAGTGACAGAGTGACTACAGTGAGGTTTATATAGCTGTTGTAAGGTGGAAGAGTTGCATCACATGATTTGAAAACAGTAACACACTGGACCTTATAAGACAGAACAGAGGGAATAAAAACAGAATTTCATTTTTTTATGTGCTCACAGTGTATATAGATAAAATCACAGGTTAACAATATAGTTTAGACAACCCTTAACATAATACAAGACATACAAATGAACAAAGGATAAATTATTTAAGAAATTACTGCTAATTTAAGAAATATTCTAATAATATATTCAGGACCTTTTCTATTTGATTGATTTGATTTCTGCCAAATAACAACTGCCAAGGATACACAGCCAAGCTGCTAGTTTAAGGAGCTGGTAGCTTCCCTTACTTTTGAGGACACTGCTGGATAAACAGAACTGGAAAATCTTTTGTTCATCTGTAAGATCTGCAACTGATCACCAGATCACCTCTGTCCTGCCCTGACAACAGCCACGCCGCCACTCCCTCATTCTTGCTTGTCACTCTCCTCTAGCTTAGCATTAGCCTGCACACTAGTTAAACACTACCTAAAACTGTTACTACAACTCAAAGAGTGAGGTCCTCGCTCTAAACTGCAGACAACTGCTCTTTCCCTAACTTGTTATCTACAGTTACTAACACAAGTTTGTTTCACATTCTCTTAGTCTTGTCCTCCTTCAGGCCGACAAACACAAATCATGACCTTTTTATAGAATGAAAGTCACATTGAATCATGATACCCTTGTTTTAAAAAAATAGATTATTTAACTTACATAGGGCAGAGGTCCCTTTGTGCTTAATTGAGAAGTGGAAAGTCACTGTTTGTAATCTAAATATGCAGATGCTGGTATTTTTTACAGTCTAATGTCTTGAAGACGATATAGACATTTAGTGCATGACTCTCAAATAAACAAATCAGTTACTTGAAGACTTTTAGGGACATAGTAGATATTATATAAAGTATAATGTATAGAATATAGAATGCTTTTGTACTTTTTTGGATTGAATTTTTTAAAAGGGTGAACACTTCTGGAGACGCTCACATGAAACCGTTGGGTCAAACTGTTACTTCATTGCTGTTCACTCACAACAGAGACGTGGCTGTGATTAAAGTCGGCGTTCTTGTTTCTCAGGCTATGTGCTCATCACCAACATCCCGGCTGGAGCCACAGACATTCAGATCATTGAGAGACACAAGACTGAGAACATCCTGGGTGAGAAGCTACATCTTCTTTAAGGTCAATATTCAGAGAACGAAATCAACAGACACGTTGATCATGAAATGCTTTTAACCTGTAAACCAGTGTTACAAAGGTGTTCATTACTAAATGTGTTGCAATGTGATTGTAAATTTTGAATATGACTGTGGCTGTCTCAGTGAGTCCCCCTGATGTTTTCCCCTCTCATCCAGCCATGTCAGACGAAGCAGGACATTTCTTCTTCAACGGAAACACTGTGTTTGATCACCCTCAAAACTTCAGGGTGGCGGGAACAGTGTTTAAATACCGTCGACCAAGCAGCATATTCTCTGATGGGCTGGAGTACATCATCGCTCAGGGACCCACACAGCAGGGCCTGAATGTTATGGTAGCACACACACACACACACGCAAAAAGGCAAGTATCTTCAGTATGATGTGAGTAATCAGGTATTTTATCCTTGCATATATAGTACTACAACCTAAACGGGAAGCTCCCACACATCACCTACGAGTACACCGTCCCCATTAAGTCTCGTGACATCACCGCCGCAGAGGTCATCACCGCAGGCCCCTCCCCCTCCCATCTCAATCACACCTATAACAACATCAATGAGGATGTGAGAGGTGGTCAAGGTAGGTCAAACCACAGCAGAGGAGTGGCGTCTGTTCCCCAGTACGACGTTCAGTTCGGCGCTGACGATCAGTCTGATGTCCGGCTGCGGGAAGAGGAGGCAGAGGAGGAAGAAGAAGAGGAGGATGAGGAGGAAGAGGAAGAAGAGGAGGAAGAGGTTTGGGCGATCCGGACACCGAGCCCTCCTCCGCCAGCAGCCATGTTGGTCTACAGACCAGCCGACGTCACCAGTCACGTGTTCACCCATAATGACGTAGAGGAGCCAGGACCTCCGGCGCCGTCCGGCTACAGTGAGTGACCTTTTGACTTATCTTTGTTCTCAGTTTCATATAATTCATGTTAATGGAGGATAGCATCCGTCTGTCCAATAATTCCAGAGCAAGATATATACCAGTGGCCACTACTAATGCTTTTCACTTTTTTGAAAAAAGCATTTTTAATCCCTCCTCTCTTACATATGTTCTTTTTAATAAGCTATAACCAAGATGTATTAAGCGGACATTTATACCTAAAAATGTTCCCCGGTGGACAATCTATGTGACTAGAACAAAACGCCCTTTGTGTGCTTCTAACTCATAATTTGTAAAATGTTCTTTCCAGTCTGCACATACCTATTTTTAGGGGCAAATGCGAGTAAAATACTGGCACTGTGGAGGCCTGACTTTATGTTGTTGCATGCAAAATGCTTACCTGAGTCCTCAGTTTTTCTTGTGCTTGGCCGCATGTGTTGTGATGGTCACTTCTTTTTTTGTGTTTTGTTGTCTCTCTTGGCTCCTTGTGGAAATCGAGATTGTGATTTTACGAGTAACTTTAATCTTTTTGTTAATCCTCTTCTTTTCCTTCTCCTTCTTCTCCTCCTCCCTCTGTTAATGGCAGTATGCAAAAAAACAATGTAACACTGCATGTCCACAAGTGTTGCAACTAATTTTTATTTCGATAGTTGATTAAACTATTGATTATTGAGATAGTTAATTGATTGGGTTTTGATTCAAAAAATTATCTGAAATGTCGATCACAGTTTCCCAAAACTAATAAGCAAAGGCAAATGCTTTAGGGCTTTTAAGACTTTGCAAACATTACTTTTTTTTGCAGTATAACTGCCCTCAATGTTTGCAATTGTAATCGAATTGTTGCTTTTGTCCAATGTCTTAGTGCTGTGCTCATAAACTCTCTTGTCTTTCTGCTTTTTAAGTAAGTTCCTCCAACTCAATTGACGAACCATCCACTGGTGATGAGAATACACTCGTGCTCTCTTTCCCAGGTAGGAGAGACAAATTATAGTTGTTATCTTTATGGTTGTCTATTGTATTTGAGTGTTCTTTTTCTATTTCTTTGTGTAAATAATAAGCTAAAACTCTTGTTTTTATTAAAGAATCACACTATAGGGGAGTCTTAAGGTAATGCAGATGAGCTATTTTAACGCTAATATTTGCAGTAATTTGTTGATGTTCTCTTCCAGGTAGTCAGAGTGTTCATCCTGCAGTGCAGCCAGAAGATGCCCCCTACCTGCTGCTGGAGGATCTACAATACAACCAGACGCACTCCTTCACAAAATCAAACACACACACTGTTAAACACACGCACACCGATCCACAAGCAGAAACACATGTGGAAACTCCCACAGACGCAGACACGCAGTTGGTAATACGCCCCGACCCGCTCACAGTTGCCGACGCACACGCCGTTACTAACAAAGACGCAGAAAGTGACACACACTCGCACGCTGCCGTGCTGGTGCAGCTGCAACAGGTGTCTGCCGTCCAGGCAGCCAACACGGAGAGGTATGAGGGAACAGTTGGAGAATGGATATTTTTGCACTTGTGGTGCTACAATGTTGAATTCCCCACACATGAATGACTGTGTTAATGTTGTGTCTCATATAACTTTCCTCTTATCTTGTTGGAATTATTGTGTAAATACCTGCCTCTGTGGTTTCCTTCTAGCAATGACTTTGATGTGGGTCTGGACCCAGTCATTAGTCTGGCAGACATGTATCGCTGGAAGGTTTCTGCCTATGCTCCATGCAGCACCACCTGTACAACAGGTAAATACATGTATGTACAGTAGGCGAGTGCTACAATATCCTTTTACACATTTACGCTATGTGAATTTGTGATAATATCGCGGCCTGTGGAAGTTTTAGTTTGTTAGGAAGTTTCAGGCCACAAACACTATTCTCAACTACACCAATGCTATTCATCATGTGGTGTTACCATTTACCTCTCATTAGTGAAAGTGAGCACAGGTTAGATTTAATACGGAGGTGTCCAAACAAAGAAAATGATGAATCTGTGTTATATGCCTCCGTCTGCCGTATTATTGTATTACAGGATAACAGGTAATACACAGTTTCTTTACTCCTATATTAGTTCTTCTAATTTCTCTTACCTTTACTCTCTATTTTCTATGCATTTATAAGAACAGGTAAATACTACATACAACATGCATAACAATATAACAACGCAATACCACAATTTAAAGAAAGAATATAACAAAGTTAATACAAAATAAAATAAATCAATTAAAAGAGACACATTGAAATTATTTACCACCAGGACATATAGAAACAAAAATAGTACATGTAGAAACCGAACTATAAATTATAAAAAAGTAAGGATAAGTATAAAGTTATAGTTATAAAGTATAAGAGTTATATTAAAAAAACTGTCCAATTCAGAAAAAAATGGAGGAATTGCACACAACCTGGATGAATTTAGAATTATTTATTTGTACCTGCTTGTACTTTGTGATGCTGCAGTAGATTGAGATTTTATTTTTTATATAAATTGCTAATCCCAGACATTAAATCTTAGCTAGCCTGCATTGCACAGCACACAGATTGTGTGTTGTTCTACTGTATGTGTGCACTCTGTGAACATAGTCTGTGTGTGTGTGAATATCGGCAGGTATCACCACTAGCTACGCCCTGTGTGTCCGCTATGATGGCACTGAAGTGGATGACAGCTACTGTGACTCTCTGACCAGACCTGAGCCCACACACGAGTTCTGCACTGGAAAGGAATGTCCTCCAAGGTACTTATCTACCTTTGTCTGTTTGTCTTGATGTATTTCGAACTACCACAGGAAGCAATAGAAAAAAATTAAAATGCAATAATAATTACACAGTACCATCACAATCTATATAAATGTGAATAATATTTAATTTGTAAGTATTATAATCAACTACAGATAGACAATGCAAATATAAACATGTCAGTATACATAATGAAAACTAAAAAGAATGATTACACAGTTACATCAAAAATGTCTATAAATATGATTATAATATATTTAGATACAAAAAGACTGCTGACTACCAAAACTTAGATTTACAGTTTTGAGACAGAATATATTCAACCGTTCTATGCTGTTTAGTCTGTTTTCAATAAAACTCTGTTGGCAATTTTGGCTCAAAAAATAGTAGATTTTATATATATATATATATATATATGTATATATATATGTATATATATATATATATATATATATATATATATATATATATATATATGTATATGTATATATGTATATATATATATATATTTGTTAATCACACACATAATCACACAGGCCAACAGTAAATAATCTTTTTTTAATGTGTTATCTTGCACTTCGGTTTCCAATAATGGTTTTAAAACAGATTTCCTATCACTGATGGTTGGAAATCAGCAAGTCCAGTTTAGCACAGACCTCACCTCCTGCAACCTTTCACCCCTTCTCTCTTCAGATGGGAGACCAGCGGCTGGAGCGAGTGCTCCCGGACCTGCGGCGAGGGATTTCAGTACCGGACGGTGCGCTGCTGGAAGATGCTGTCACCCGGCCTGGACTCTTCTGTCTACGACTCTCTGTGTCTGTCACATGACCTTCACAAGCCAGCCAACAGGAAGGTCTGCCACGGCCAGAGCTGCGGACCACAGTGGGAGGTCGCGGAGTGGTCAGAGGTAATACAATAATGATGAAATTATGTCATAGAGCTGCAAGAATTAAGCAATGCATCAATTAGTCATCAATTATTTCATTAATCGCCAACTATTTTGATAATCGATTAATCAATTTGAGTCATTTTTTAAGACGAAAATGGTTGTAGCTTTTCAAATCGGATTATTTCCTGGTTTCTTCTATAATGGTAAACTGTTGCTCTTTTGGTTGTGGACTTTTTTAGGTAGAATCTTCAGCTTTGGGAAACAGTGATTCATTGATTTCACACAGTTTCATTGAAAAAACAACAAATCCAACTTTCAATAATTATAGATTAGTCAATCTTCAAAATAGCCAGTGAAATAGATGTCAGGTTTTAGATAAATGGCTATGTTGGACTTGAATTTATCTTAAAGAAACCTGCAGGAACCATCCGTCATATTTTAATGAATATCTCTCAAATAAAAAACATAGACATGTAGCTGTTGACCTTTCAGTCAATCAAATGAAACAATAATAGTTTCTGTGATATTAATATTAATAATAATGCAGACAGATGTTAACTGAATGACTTTATAAAATGGAAAAAAAACATTTAGCAGTGCTGTGTATATACGTATGTGTGTCTGTGTGTTAGTGCTCGGCACGCTGCGGCTCCCGGGGCGTTCGGACTCGGGAGGTTCGTTGCTCCATGGAAATGAGACTCTGCAAAAAGTCCTCTCAGCCAATAGAAAGCCAGGAATGTGAAGGCCCACCCTGCGACAGAAGATGGACTGTTTCTGATTGGGGACCTGTAATATTGATCACACACACACATTATAATAATAATAAGCATGACCTTCTATTTAGTATTGAGCCAAAGATAAGCTTTTTGTTCCTTTCAACTTAAAAATGGGTCTGCATCTGTGTCTGCCTGCCAGTGCTCAGGTGTGTGTGGAGAGGGACGGATGGTGCGTGCGGTGACCTGTCGATCATCAGGCGGATTAGTGATGTCAGAAGAGCAATGTGATCAGTCCTTGCGGCCGTTGGCCATCTATCCCTGCGGTGACAGAGACTGCGCCCCTCACTGGGTGGAACAGGAGTGGCAGCAGGTAAACACATGAAAAGCTGCTTTCTAAAATAATGAAGAAACAGAAATGGAAAAAAAGAATGATGCAGACAAGATACACACAGCAGGTTTGTGTAAAGGTCTTTCTGCTGCTCCCTGTGTAGTCCATACCTGTTGTTCTACAAAAAATAGAATATGTCAATATTTAACATTGAGCAGTCACAATTATTTAATGAGGAGATTTTTTTATTGTCCAAACATTTCAAGTTAGGGCCATTCTGTCTTTTTTAAACTTACACCTTACAAGTTTATGTTGAGATAATAAATACAATTATTCTGTTGGCTAAAATATTTATATTAAAAGCTCACACAAGACCTAATTTGAATATTTTTTTATAATTACATTGCATAGCCAATTTCTTCCATATTTATATAATATTATTTATATGCAATAAACCACATTCAATCCCATATTTAGTATGAAGCAAAAAATCCTGTCGATGTTTGTACTTGTATTCTGAATCTGTTTTTTCCAATGTTTTAGCGTTATCATCTAATTGTGTTTGAATGAAATACAACAAAAAAAGATTTTTAAAAAAGTCTTTTTTAATTCTTGGGTTGTGTGTTTCAGTGTAACGCTACGTGCGGGCGTGGCGTGCGGCAGCGGCAGGTGGTGTGCGCGGGCCTGGAAGGGGGCGTGTTTAAAGAGTTCCCAGACAGCAGCTGTGACCACACCAACAAACCAGAGACCAGCTCCTCCTGCTTTCAGAGACCCTGCTCCAAATGGTTCACCACATCCTGGTCTCAGGTATCTGTCTGTATCATTGAAGTTTTTAGATATTTTTATTTTAAGGCTTTCATTTTACAGACAGCTTACACAGAGTGTTTGTTGATCGGAGTATCAGTCGAACCAAACCGGTCTTTCCCTTCGTGCACCCCCCCAACCCTTAGTGTAGCAAGACCTGTGGGAGTGGCGTCCAGGTCCGAGAAGTGAAGTGTTACCAGGGGGAGGAGCTTGTAACCAGGGGCCACAGCTGTGACTCCGCCCTCAAGCCAGAAGCCAGGCAGAGCTGTGAAGTCCAGAGCTGCCCTACAGAAGCTCCAGGTACAGAAACCACGTAGTTACACAGCATTTCAGCTCACGTTCTGATTCATCAGTGGGAGGTAAATAAGAGAAGGTGTTTTCTTGCTCTGCCCGAGTATATAAACGCACTTTAATTTATGGTCGACGGTGCGATTTTTACAGTGCAATTTTTATCTTGAGCTGCCTGGACCAGTAAAAATTATAAATATTTACACAATTTTACTCTATATTAGCTTTCCATTTACAGAAAAGGAGATGTCTAAGGAGGAAAAAAGTGCAATTTCAACAATATGACATCTCAGTTTTTTTCCATTTATTCCACTTTCAGTCAGTCTACTGTTGAATGGCAATTCAAAACATTTACTCCCTGTACAATAATTACTCTTTTTCAAGCAAAGTTATGTCTTGCCTTAGAAACCATTTATAAATCAAAACTGTAAATATTTGTGTTTCCATTCATTACAGTGCCTGAATAAATATAAGTCATAATTAATCAGTTGCAAAAGACAAGTTTTGTTCATGGAATTAATAGAACAGGTATGCTGATGTGGAAAATAATTAATTAAAAGTCATGTTTTTAACATCTAATTATTGATAACAATGTTCAATATTTTTTTAAAAATGTTGTGCTTGAATGCACCTTGAAGTTGTACAATGAAAACTTGACTAGCTTGTCTCCATTAAGTTTGAACATTTATTCTCTTTCTCTCAATGAATCAAACAAGTCTGTGTTAGCTTTTGAGGTGCTGGGCCAGTATCGGCCCACGGGCCTTGAGTTTGACACGTTAGCCGGCTAGTTTGTGTTTGACACCCCTGATTTAGCCTTTTTCCCTTTTCAAATTGTATTTTTTTGTGGTTTATTTGTGTTCATCCAGTGGTGGCCCCAGCCGCATCGGTGGCAGTGGACGACTCGTGCCAGGACAAGCCGACGGCCAACTGCGCCTTGGTGCTGAAGGTGAAACTGTGCTCCCACTGGTACTACAGAAAGGCCTGCTGCCAGTCCTGTAAGGCGCCGAGACCCTGACGCCTCAGTCTCAACCTCTTTTAACACCAACCACTGGTACCAAAGGTCACACTTACATTCATATTGGTGCTACGAAAAAGCCAGCTGCTAGCAATGTAAGACCCTAGGACATCAACGTTAATCTGAATTAATGTTAATCCTATCACTGATGTCAAAGGTCAACCTGTGGTCACTGTCTTTACCTCCCTTTTTATTTGTATTTCCTCATTTCCTTTAAATGCTCCTGAAGCTATCTTCTACAAAAGATCAACCAAAAGAAAAAAAAAAAAAAACGAAGAATACTCTTGGTGCTTCCTCGTGTTTGAGTAACTGATGAATTAGTTTTGCCAATAAATTCTTTGCTTTGCTTTGTAGCAACATCTTTGCAACAGAATGTTTACTTTAGAGTACTGAAGGCGTAAAACAGTTCCAGACTGATTTGTGACACAGCGTCGAAAAGCTTTTGTCTGCTCCATCTGCTCTTTTATGAGAGCTATGAATCTGACGAAGGACCGAAACTTTCACCCAACGTGCCACTGAATCTATTTCCTGTCCACCTCCGCCCCAGACAATGTGAAGATAGACGCTGAGCTATTTGTGCATCTGTGTTCTTAACTTCTGGACAGGGAGAGCCGTCCTTGAATGACCTTTTATCTGTCCACAATGTTTAATCTGCTCCAGTCCAAAAGTACTTGTGCACGGAGCAAAAAATCACTACCAGCTTTATCACAACTTAGTACTGAAAACCACATCCACTTCTTAGAAAATATGCAAAAGTATGGAATTCTCTTTCCTCTTTTCCTCTCATCTGAATTTGAGAGGATAATTTATTGATTTCAAAAGTTGGGAGTCGATAAACTTTTAAATATGAATATTTCACTGCTTTTAAAGTAAAAAAATATATATAAATAATGCCAAAAAATTTCTCTCTCCTTTTTATGTTACTGGACAATATCTTCTTAACAAAATCTTTTTAAGAAGCAGGTGAAGTTATCTGCTGCTGTACAAACCATTTACAGATCAAAACTGGAAATGTTTTATCACTTGTAAAATTATTATTAAATTTTATTATTAATAAAACTATAGGTCTTCTGCACTTCAGGTCTTTTAAATCTCCACTGCAGAGAAAAAAATTGAAACATAATGTACAAAACAGTAATATTGTTATGTTTAAAGAAGCATAGACACACAACAAGATTCATTTATTATATTTTTGCATGAAATATTTTTGGTCTCATGCAGGACACCAAGTAAAGCAAACACGCCCACGAGAAGACAGAGATCAATGCGTTTGCCCAGAAGCAGCAACGATATATCTGAGAGCAACAGAACACATCTAAGCACAAGCAGGAACTCGTGCAAAGGACAGGGTTTGAGGGAAAGAATGACAAAATCTGAATGTGAAATCAATAAATCATGCTCTAAAGTTAAAAGACTACACTCTTCAATAAAGATAGGGGGAAATCTATTGGAAAAATGAACTTACACCGCAAAAAATGACAAATCCTAACAAGTTTAAAAAATTGCCCAATATTGAGTGGAGTCTTGAATTTTCTTATTCCATTGACACATCATTTTTTTATTTCAATTTTTTTCACGATTTTAGTCAATTTTTAATCTTAATCTGTTCACTGTCTTTTTATCTCATATTTGGACTTTTTATCATTAAAAAACAACTTGAAATAAGTGCAATAATCAGCCAATGGGTACGGCTATTTCTTCGAAGGTCAACAATTGATCGACCCGAAAATTGACTTGGTAATATAACAGTAGTGCACAAAAAAAGTCCACTTATTAATCTGGTAAAGTAGCTAAAAGTATTTTTATGCATTTTTAATTATTGAAATAAAAAAAGTCTGATGGAAACAGCAAAGATGTAAATGTCCTCAACTCAAAGAGTTATGAGACATATTCCATTAACTCACATGACTAATCACAACCTTTCTCTCCATTAAACATGACCAACACTCTCATGAAAGAGCAAATGGAACAAACAAAGGAAACCCTGAAGATTTCTCTTCTACTCTCATAAATGAACCACGCGACTGGTTTTGTTTCCTGACTTTCAACCTTGATTTCTTCTTCTTCTTCTTCTTCTTCTCCTTCTTCTTCTTTGCTTTTGCCACCTTTTGACCAAACTAATGCATAGTTTTTAAACAGGGCTACATTTGGGAAAATATGCTAGCTTGTCTTCTCATCGAGAGGCGTGAAATATTGTCATCACTGTATGTCCAGTACATTGGAACAGTCAAGGATTTCTTTAGCCTAGTATAGCACAAAGGAGGAAACCTGGCAACATAGGGATTTTAAACATATGTCTGTTTCACAGTTGATATTTAGACCGAAATCTAACAGCTAGTTTTAAACCGTCAAGAAAAAATGCATTTTATGCTGCACATTTGAGACAAGGAAAACTTATAGGATTTCATTTCTTTAGATGACATGATGAAGCTGTGTGTTAAACACATAGCGCCTAAAAGTCTTCCTTGTCTCAGTTATGCAGCATGTAGCCACAAAGTTTTTGTTGTTTTTTTGCTGTTTTTTTACATACCAGCACCGTTTGTCTGCAACAGAATGCACATTTTCAATTAATAGTAACACCATGGTTCATTTTACTGCTGTTTTTTCTGACAATGCAAAAAATTAAATCTTAACAAGTGGAAATGTACGTTTTTGGTAGAAGTGATCCAATATGTAGTTAAATTTTCTTATTCTGTTGGCAGATAATGTCACTTATTTCAAGCTATTTTCCTGATACTGTACTGATTGTACCAAAAACCTATGACTTGTTAGAAATTCTGCTGTAAAAAGCTTCAATCCTTGAATTCCAAATGTTCTATCCAACACTGTCATAACTTCCCCATAAGTTTAAAACCCACAAGTGACACTAGTGTGTATAATATCCCTTGTTACAGGTAGACCGCCATTGTTTTTTGTCTTTGTGTTATTATGATAAGCTAACCAAGTCCTGGCCTCCTTCATAAATCATCTCACCCTGAGCATATTTCCTAAAATGTGAGTATTTCTTTAATATGATGCTAAACTTACAGTACTGTATGACAAATCCAGGCAACTTCTAATACTTCTAATAAATCTTTTTTTTTTTTTTTTTTTTGCTGAATTGATCTGAATTGGGGCGACACGGTGGTGCGGTGGTTAGCACTGTTGCCTCACAGCAAGAAGGTCGCAGGTTCAAGACCCGCCTTGGGCCTGGGTCTGGGGCCTTTCTGTGTGGAGTTTGCATGTTCTCCCCGTGTCTGCGTGGGTTTTCCCCGGGTACTCCGGTTTCCTCCCACAATACAAAAAACATGCTCAGGTTAATTGGCAACTCTAAATTGCCCATAGGTGTGAGTGTGAGAGTGAATGGTGTGTGAATGGTGTGTGTGCCCCACGATTGGCTGGCGACCATCTGGGGTGTATCCCTGCCTCTCGCCTTAACGCGCTGGGATAGGCTCCAGCAGACCCCTGCGACCCCGAAAGGGAATAAGCGGGATAGACAATGGATGGATGGATGGATGATCTGAATTGTAGATAAAAGTGTTGTAGCATGCGGTGACTTCTGAGCCTTCAGCTGGTTAAACTACTGTAGTTTTTTAGTGTGTGGCAGCTCACCAAGGACATGAATAATGAAAAATACATCAGCGCTGTAGCTGCTAGCACACGAAAAAGTTTTTTTTTTTTTTTTTTTTTTTTTCTCTGAACTATGGAGTAACGCAAAAACACAACACTTCACCGGGACACAGCGGGGGAGCAGGACCGTGTCGCCAACATGGCCGCCGATGTCATTTCCGGTGTACACCCGACTGTCATATTGTTGTTTACCTGTTGTTACATTACCTGCAGAGATGATGTTGTTGTTGTTGTTGTTTTTGTACTGTATCACATGTAAGGAATAAAGAATCAGCTGTTTTTGACAAGCATCTTTGTCTGACCTCTGACTACCAGACACTAGTGGAAAGCAACTTAGTGCATGTTGTACATACAGTTTTAAGGTACTACTACTTCACTTGGGTATATCCATTTAATGCAACTTTATAATTCACTACATTTCAGAGAGAAATATTATACCTTTACCTCCACTCAATTTATCTGACAGCTTTATTTAGGGCTTTGGGGTAACCTCACTGACACCTATTAAGTTTTTCTTATTCCTCTTCCAGACGGATTTTGCCATCTAACTCGTCTGACTGCTTTGAGAGAACCCAAGAAAATTATATATAAAAAAAATGTGCCTTGATCAAGAATGGTGTGCTATTATGTTTATCTACAAAATACTTTTTTATGACGTAAGTAGTACTTTAAACTGTACACATATGGCTTGTGCATTTTGTATTTTTCCACATTTTAATATAAAATATAGTTTATGATCAATCACTAATCAATGACCATTGATGTGGTTGCTTCAGTGGATGACATCATTGCTTAATGTAGAATAAAAAACTATCCAGATATTTTCTCCTTCCACTCTCCTCCCAGCCACAATGTACAGACATGATTCTTACCAACTGTGTAGAGAAACTTTGATTTTGACAATGTGCTCAAAATGTGAGAGATTTACCGAAATTTGAATATGCAGCCTCTAAAGACAACACCATCTGTCTCTGTCACTCAACAACAGTACAAAGATTTTCAGAGAGGATAAGAACAGAACTCTGTTTTAAATTTTCCAGCAGCTCGAAAATATTTACTATAGAAACACCAAGTCACACCAAAACTTTAGAACTTTTTTAATAGGAGCATCAATTTTTGTCAGCAGCAGCTCAAATCGGAGACCAGCGCAGAGAGAGAAAAATGCTGTTTTTTCTCCACCTCTATGTCTGCCTCTATCTGCAGTACAACCTCTGAGGCTCAGGCCCCAGCTCCTTTAGGTTTATAATCAAATACCTGATGCTACCTTAACACACAGACACATCGTACCTACTCACAAATAATTCATTTTTTTGTTTTATTTATTTGTTTTTTAATATGAAGTCTGGAATAAAGTATGGAATTTTGAAATGCCACATGTGTACAGTAAATATGTTGGAGAAGCATACATTGCTAAATAAATGCTTGAAAAAACACAGAGTGAAGCGAAAAAATGCTCCTTGTATATAATGTGAATTTAATAGTATTAATTCTTTGAAATCTCTGTAGAAGCTCATCATAACATACCCACTCTGGCAGTAGCCCCCAGAGCCCTTTCAAATGTATCTAATCGCTTAGTGGTTGAAGATAAAACCAGTGTGTTCAACCTTTTAGTGTTTTGACATTTTACAATTGCTGCAGATTAGTGAATAATCACTAGACTGACCCAAGCATCTAGAGAAAGAAAGCTTCAGGAGGTGGTTTTGTATTGAGAAGAATATGGAGGATGACAGTTTGAGCGTGTAATACAAGCTTTGAATGAAAAGCCCAGCTTGAGTACTAATTAAACTAATCATCTGAAACGTGAGCTGTTTCCTCTGGAATGTATGTGAACTGCTTGATAATTCACTCCGAACAACTAGCGTTGTCGTGGTGACCATGAGATGGGTCCCGGTTCTCAGTGAGAGACAATCAGTCACCATTAAACACCAATTACTCACCTGAACCAGACTCCACCTCGCAGTTTGGCTTTTCAAGGAACAACACGGAGCAGAATAGTTTCAGACGCATGAATTTCTACAACAATCTTTGATTTGGGAGGATTTAGGGTTTATTATTATTATCGCAGCGAGCCTTGACAAATTTGCATTTCTGTGTGTGTGTGTGTCTCCAAGAAGGACCTCTAGTTATAAAAGAAAAGGTGAGTACTTCAGATTACATCATCCAGGTTCTAGATTCCATTGATTGCAAAACTCTTATATTACATGAATATGACATTCAAAATAAATTGGAGAAAAAAGATAAAATGAAATAAAAAATTACTCAAGTATGGTTATTTTAATATTTAATTGTTTGGTTAATATGGACTTTCTTTGGGAAACATGGTATAGGTTTTTTTTGTGTGTCATACTATCGTATGACCTATTTTGAGCAACATAGTATAGTATGACCTTTTTTGAGCCACATATTATAATATGTCCTTTTTTTGGGTAACATAGTATAAAATGCCCTATTTTGAGCAACATAGTATAGAATGACCTTTTTTTGGCGACATACTATAATATGACCTTCTTGGGCAACATACTACAGTATGACCTATTTTGAGTAACATACTATAATATGACCTTTTGTGAGCCACATAGTTTAATATGGGCTTTTTTAGGTGACATGTTATAATATGACCTTTTTTGGGCAACATAGTTTAATAAGACCTATTTTAAGCAACATACTATAGTATGACCTATTTTGGGCGACATACTATAGTATGACCCTTTTTAGGCAACATAGTATAAAATGCCCTTTTTTGGGCAACCTAGTAAAATATGACCTTTTTTGGGCGTCATAGTATAATATAACCTTTTTTTAGGCGACATAGTATAGTATGACCTTTGTTGGGCGACAGACTATAGTATGACTTATTTTGGGCGACATAGTATAATATGACCTATTTTGGGCGACATATTATAGTATGACCTCTTTTTGGCGACAGTATAAAACATGACCTTTTTTGGACGACATACTATAGTATAGTATGTCATTGAATAGGCATTATTTCATATTTTAATTGTTTCTATTATATTATAATTATTTAATTGTTGTTTTAAACTGTTTAAACTGATAAAAACAAAATCTTAGATTTTTACTTTTTTTTTTTTAAGAAAACAGGACTAAACTGACCAAAATCAAGAAAAAAAGTCCATCCATCCATCCATTTTCTATCCCGCTTATTCCCTTTCGGGGTCGCAGGGGTCTGCTGGAGCCTATCCCAGCGCATTTTATGGCGAGAGGCAGGGGGATACACCCCAGATGGTCGCCAGCCAATCGTGGGGCACACACACCATTCACACACCATTCACACACACACTCACACCTATGGGCAATTTAGATTTGCCAATTAACCTGAGCATGTTTTGTATTGTGGGAGGAAGCCGGAGTACCCGGTGAAAACCCACGCAGACACGGGGAGAACATGCAAACTCCACACAGAAAGGTCCCAGACCCAGGCCCCAAGGCGGTCTTGAACCTGCGACCTTCTTGCTGTGAGGCAACAGTGCTACCCACTGCTCCACCGTGTCGCCCCAGAAAAAAAGTCAAATTAGCAAAATTATCTGCCAGTGGAGATAATTAAGAGATAATTCAATTAAATATTGGGCTAGTTGTACTAAATACAAGATATTTTGACTTGTATGTGTGGTTGTTACTCAAGTTCTAGCTTCCAGCTAACATCCAGGCATAAATGTAATATTAGTCATAGGAACCAAGGTTAATCATTTGATGAAAAGTAGCAAAAAAATGAAAATTAGAATTTAAATAAAATGTTAAAAAAAATGTCCTATAACTTGGGTGAACTAAAAAAATAGAATTATAGATATCCTATCGCCGCAAAACACAAGTTAGATTTGTAAATTGTCTTGTATTTAGTACAACTAGCCCAATATTTAATTGAATTATCTCTTAATTATCTCCACTGGCAGATAATTTTGCTAATTTGACTTTTTTTTTCTTGATTTTGGTCAGTTTAGTCCTGTTTTCTTATAAAAAAAATGTAAAAATCTAAGGAAAATATTTTGGACTTTTTTTTATCAGTTTAAACAGTTTAAAAACAACAAGTAAATAATTATAATATAATAGAAACAATTAAATATGAAATAATGCCTATTCAATGTTGATCTAATCGTTTTAAATACAAGATATTTTTCCTCTGATAACATTTCAATTTTTGCAGCGGAGGCGAGGAGAGAAAAAGCAAGAACATCTCACAAAGTGTTTAAAAACCCTCAAATCCAGGACTTGAACCTGGAACTCTTCGTTGTTTCATGTTATCGACTCTGCGGAGACGAGCATCACCTGCACAATAAAAGCCAGATGGGGCCGTCTGTATGTGCATGCTGGGACTTATTACATTCCTGAGAAATTCTTCCATTATTGTGTTCTGAAAATTCATGGTACAAACTTATTGCTCCACAAAGACAAAGAGAATAAAGAGACCAGACCAAAAAATATTTAAAATGTAACAAAATAAAATACAAATCAAAACAAAAGAGTACAAAATAGTGAAAGACATACTTTTTTGTCTAAATTTTTTTTTTTTAAGAAGTGGTTTAAAAGAAGTGCAGGTAAGTCATGGCCTTTAAATTCAAGCCCCGGCTTCAGGACACCTAGAAGGGCCTCGGCCGAGGATCTGAGGCCATGACCTGGCTCATAAGGGGTCAACATTTCAGATCTTTCTCTTGTGACGTGAACACGTTTTTTATTTTTCCCTGCTCTCTTTTGTCTTCGCCAGATGACGTCTAGAGCCGGACTGCTGCTGCCGCTGCTGCTGGCCGCGGTGTGTGTGTGGCCTGTGGAGGAGTGTGTGTGTTTCCCCAACGGCTCGGTGGCGTTTTCCTGTGGCAGCCTGACCCCCGTACACCCCCCCTACGGCCCCTCTACCGGCAGCCCGCCATTCACGCTGTCCACCTCTAGTTCCACCTACAGGCCCGGTGGAGTCATTACAGGTAACTGGTAATGATGTGAAGTCTGTGACTCACAGTACACTATTTAAAGATAATAATTCAGAAAATTAGTATCAGATAATTGATTATATACTGTATAATATGTGACATACAGTATGTGAAGTACATGATGCATAGTATGTGGTATACAGTACAGCATATAAAGTACAGTATGTGGTGTAGAGTACATGATGTACAGCATATGAAGTACAGAACAGTATATGATGACAAACGTGACAAACTGTATATGTGACGAACAGTATGTGAAGTACATGACGTACAGTATGTGACATACAGTATAGAAAGTACATCACTGTACAGTAAATCATGTGCTGTACAGTGATGTACAGTACATGATATACAGTATATAAAGTACAGTATGTGATGTACAGTACATGATGTACAGTATATAAAGTACGGTATGTTCTTACAGCATGTGGTGTACAGTACAGTATATTAAGTACAGTATATAATGTACATTAATGTATATGTATAGAATACAATGTACAGTATGCAATATACAGCACAGTATATGGAGTACAGACTATGATGTGCAGCATGTGATGTACAGTAAAGTATACATACAGTATATTATATACAGTAGAGTACATTATGTACAGTATATGATGTACAGTACAGTAAATGCTATACACTCTGATGTTCAGAATGTGACAATGGACGTTCAATGATAAAAAAAATGCATGTTGGTAGAACCATGTTATAAACTGTGTTCTATTTGATGGTCTTTTCTGTCTTTATACTTCTGTTCAGTCCTCTCTTGTTTCTCATGTCCCTCCACGTTCTCTTCCTCGACCTTCAAAGGTCAAATAACATATTACAGTAACAGAATGTTTTTTTTGTTTTCTGGCTTCAGTTTCTCTTTATTCTCCACGTTGGTCTGCTATATCGGGTCCGTTCCTGCAGCTCCTGCAGTCGGCGTGCGTCGTGTTAACGTGAAATCCCGCTTTGATTCTGTCTCCGCAGTGACGGTGGAGGTGAAGAACAGCTCCTCCGAGTTCCAGGGTTTCCTGTTACAGGCCAGGAGCAGGGAGGAAGCCGGTAAAACAATGCTGGAGTGTTTCAATTTAGCTCTGAGGAGAATATGTCAACTTGTAGGGAAAAAAAAAGCTGTACATTTCATGTTTTGTGATGTGTTAGTGTGTGTGTGTGTGTGTGTCTCACTGGAAACTCGACCGGTGTGTGACCGGTTTGAGTTTTCTTTGAAGGTGATTTTTGATAATTAAACCTGTCAAGTGGTTTCCCGTCTACAGTAGTTACCTCCTCACTGTTCACGTTTCGGTCTAGTGTATGGGGTTACAAAAATCTAGGAATGAAAAATGTATAACAGTATTTATCTTGTCATAATCATTTATCGAGACATAAATATAGATAAGAAATAAGATGTTTTGTCATAAAGCAGATATTTCTAATGTGTGTTTCATTTAATCGATTGTAAATATGACTAATAGAAATAAGCTTTTAAAGAGCTTTAACCTTCGAATAAAGAGGTCACACAGAGGGGAATACTTACTAATATTTTATCCATTTAAGTGCTCGATATAGAATGTAGTTGCAATGCTTATAAGTTATAATTTTTATATCAGCTATAAAATAGTTATAATTTTTTTTCTTGTTTAAGTTGAAATTAAGATAAAACATTTAACATTTACCTTTGACACTTGAATGGATTCACAGGAAAAAGCAAAAACGACACTTGAGTTTCTTTATTTATACGTGTTCACTTTCATTCATGAAAATCTACATAATTTTCCAAACTTTTGTGTCCCTAGATCAATTTAATCCTCAATGGGTATTAGGACTCTTTTCTTCAGATACCGTAGCTAACTGTCATCATTCAATCAGTTTTTTGTTAAAATCAAACACTTTTTCTTTGTCATGACCTTATAAAATAAAAAAAAATGGTTTCCTGTTTGTTAGTGTTGCTGTGGCCAATTGGAAAGTTCATCAACCTGGATTCCAGCGTGTTTACAGCACTGCACTGTAACGGCAGGGAGGTATGCCAGTTTACCGTGGTCATGGCTTCATTTTTGCTATTTAAATGTATTTAATTTAACTATTTAAAGCATTTGCAAGTTGAACACGGGCTTTATCCTGTTGTGTGTGTGTGTGTGTGTGTGTGTGTGTGTGTGTGTGTGTTGCAGTCCTCCACTGTGAGTCAAGCATCAGGAGCCAAGAAGAAGAAGGTCCAGCTGACCTGGGAGGCCCCGAACCACGTTAGATATGACAGCATCTACTTCAGGTAGCACTCACCCGTTACTGTTCTGACATCACACATGTTCCTTCTGTGCGAACTGCAAAGCGGCCTTCAGGCCTTTCAGGCTGCATTGTAGTAATCGTGCTTCCGTTCGGGTTGTTGCTGTCGTTGCTATGGCAGCGCCACGGTGGTGCAGGACTACACAGCGTTCTGGGTTCAGATGAACAGCAGCGCTCTGATGCTGGAGAACAGGGGAAGCTCTACAGCTGGGGTAAGGAGCCTCACACACACACACACACACACACTCACATACACACACACACTACCTCTGCTGAGATGGAGCAGTACTGACAAGCCTTTTGTTGTCTCTTTTTTTTTTTCCAGGTTTTTTCCTTATCATCACTGCTTTTCATCAGCCTGCTGAGTCTTTCTGCCTATTGATGGAACACAAACACACACACACACACACACACAGGTAACAGGGGATCTATGATTCTATACTGGCTAAGAGCGAACCTCTACTTGTGCTTGTTTTTGAAAAAATCAAAAGTTCAAGAGAAAATTAATTTCCAAGGTATTTTACCACATCTAGTGTATTATAGTTAGTTATAGTTATTATTTATTACTGCAAATGTGATTTAATTTTTATTAAGAAATTTCCACTTGCATCATCTACGTATAAAAAGCACCTGTTTTCCTCAAAGAGAGGCTTTCAATTTGACGTTAAAAATGACCAAATTATGTTTTCAAAGAACCTGGACTGGCTCCCAGTATATTTCTTTATAAAGTTTTTAATAATGCAATAATGTTAGACAGACAGGTACAATACATTGTAATTAGAGAATCTGTATATGATCGCTTTGTTCTTTCATACACTCATACAGTCACACACACACACACATTACACACATATACACAAAGCTCCAATACATACTATCCTACATATAAACAAACAGACACTAAAATCCAGCATCAAGTGTGAAGTACTTCTGTGTGAGAGGGTTTTATTTTAGTGTGATTTAATTCTGCATATAATTAAACTGGGGGGAAAAAAAGTATAGCATAAAGTAATTATTAAAACTGTCTTCTTTGTGCTCTGTTCTACTGCTGCGGTGTGGAAACCAAAAGATGTGACTGTTCTGTGGACAGAAAAGGGGCAGGAGTCAAGTCATGTAACAGTTTATTTTGCACAGAGCAAACAAAGTGAACAACATCATTACAGACCACACTGAAATACAACGGGCAGCTGCTCTCTATTCTGATTAGATTTATGATGTCAATCAAAAATCTGTTGCTGATAATTATGTGAATCACATTAGTTGATGACTTTTGATCAGGTCAGAAAGTGAGCTTAACAATTTGATAAAAAAGGTCTAATTATTTTGACTGGTATTGATATATTAGAGGAAATTATCATTTTCATTAAAATACATATTAAAATGATTTTGGTGTGATTTTTTTTGCAGGAATCTTTACCCAACAAATATTTCTATGACATGTAGGCCTGGATATTTCTGCATTAGTTTATGTCTGACAGAACTTTAAACGGGTAAAAACAGCAGTGACATTTGACTTGAGTTAGCTCTTGTCTCAGAGCAGGATGCGTGAGAGAGTGCTGAAGTGAAAGTTGATCGGCTTCACTCGAAAAACAACCTTTATGCGCTTAAACAGCTTCTTGGACGATATTACACAGCTGAGCGATGGATGACAAGAGTGCACGATAGA
This sequence comes from Eupleurogrammus muticus, assembly GCA_036785175.1. Taxonomy (NCBI): domain Eukaryota; kingdom Metazoa; phylum Chordata; class Actinopteri; order Scombriformes; family Trichiuridae; genus Eupleurogrammus; species Eupleurogrammus muticus. The sequence continues at coordinate 10,686,182 of JAYKQN010000014.1, read as the reverse complement.
AACATGTGATAAGGCTTGTGGGACAGATCAGGAAAACTCTGTGAGACCATTTAACACGTCTAAACTACAACATATTCTAAAAAAATCACGTAGTTACGTCATGAGTGTCCAGTAAACAGAGGGTCCAAACTCAAGACTTAGTTTGAGTTGTTGATCTCTACATAGTCACAGTCCATCATTAGAAATATAACGTGAAAACACCCATGTGTGTTTGTGTTTGTGTGTGTGTGTGTGTGTGTGTGTGTGTGTGTGTGTGTGTGTGTGTGAACATGTTGAGACGAGGATCTGTGACAGTGGGGAGGTAGCGTTCAAGCACACAGTGGCAGGTTATTTTAATTCCATAAAACATATATATATATATATTTAATTTTCCATACTTAGTCCAAATGTCTGTAAGGTCAAAGTGCGTCAGTGACATGAGATCTAATGCAAATCACAACTTGTCTCAAACAAGTTCTATTCATTCAACGTGAATAGTACGTGTTGTTATTATTTCAGAGGTGGAACAGAACTTTTTCGTTTGGAAATAATGCTGTTAAATCTCCATATTCAAGAAAACAATCCCTGTTAAAAGCTTTAATGGAGAAAAGCTACCAAGTACATTTGTGTATTTCCATGTGTACTACTTTATATTTCACTCAACTACATTTCAGAAGGAAATATTGTACTTCCTACTTCATTACATTTATCAGTTACTTATCAGGTGAAGATTTAACATATAATAATATTATAATGATATTTAAATTAATTGCTATACTTCAGCTTTCTTTAAAAAAAAATGTTACGCACTTTGTGTAAAAGGTGCTATTCAATGTGTAATAAACAAACAAGTGATACACTCATATGATGCAGTACTTTAACTATAGTTCTACCCAAAGTATCTAAAATTGGCTCCATGTTGATGAACTACAACAATTAATTATTAATGATAAAAACAAGTATTATGGTCTGTAAAATACTGATAATACTTCTGTAATTTAACTTGAATTCAGGACTCTTTTTGAGTATTTAGATGGCAGTATTTCTACTTCAGTCAAGGATCTGAGGATGGGTCTCCAACCCTGGTTCTGGAGAATCACTGTGGGTGCAGGTCTTAGATCCTACTAATAAAGGTTCCTTAGCATGGGCCTTAGTGGTTGATTAGACCCCTGATCTAAGGACTTCGCCCACCTCCTCAGTGGCAATTCTGAAACAGGTTAAGCCTGTTGTGATTTGTTAATGCAGCACTTGCTGGTGTCTTTCTTTCTGTAAACTGGAGGAAATGTAATCAAATCAAGTACTGAGTATAAGTAGTGAGTGGAGTTGGGTTTGACCGATCTGATTTGTGGTAGATAATAGAAAATAAACTTTCCTTAATACAAAATTGCACTTTTTTAATAAATAGCTCTTCTAATTTCTCTATAGGAAGATCACTTAATGTTAATGCTTGTAGGATGAGGTCAGGGTAAAGACAGTAAAGAATACAGAAATAAGCCATCAACATGCTTTTTCAAGAAAAAAAAAAAGAAAAAAAAGAACACACACATAGGAACCTGTGTGATGACAGAGGCCAGTGTGATGGCAGTCTGGAGTTCAGCGTCTTTCGGTCTTAGCAACAACAGGAAGCAGAATACTAGCAGGAAGGGGCGGTGTACGGCATGGGGCTCGTCTAGAGGTCGTAGAGGACCTCCAGCACTGTAGCCAGGGACCAGGCCTGCGTCTCGCAGCTGAACGGGCAGTAATGGCCGTTCTCATTGGTCAACTCTGGCAGCCCCTTCCATGCAGACCTGCGAGATGGAGGACAGGCAGTGGTTCACATCAGCACTGATGAGATTGTAACGTTTGAAGTTCAAATATCACAGTATGTAAGACAGGTCTTACCTCTCCAGGTGAGTATAATGTTTTGAGAGAACATTTTTGACCAGGGTGACTGTCTTTCCATAGGTGTCTTCACCCAGCTTCTTAGCAAAGTACAGTTTCGCACGCAAAAAGTAACCTACAGGCCACAGCCACTCCTACACATGGGGAGACACATGGTTATCGCATGACCTGCAGTGTGTGTGTGTGTGTGTGTGTGTGTGTGTGTTCGGCAGAGGTTGATCGGACTCACCGGTCCCTGGTGGTAGTTGAAGCCTCTCGCCAGGTTGTAGTTGTCGTTGTCTAGCGCGTTGTCGTACACACCGCAGTACACCATATCACTAAGACACACCGGTTACAAAACGGGATCAAGATACAGTCGTGGAAATAGTGTGTTTATAGTTAGCAGAGTGAGGGGGGTCATTTGTTGAGTCTAAACCGAGTATGTGAGTGTTGTGTGTGACAAGAAGACAACTGTGTTTTCTGCGGCTTCCTGCACATTGTAAATCTATGTTTCCTGAATAAAGTTTTGGAGAAGAAACAAAAACTGTTTTACTGCAATTTGAGGAAATTTGAAGTAGGACATTTACAAAAAAAAAAAGGTAACTTAAAGCATTTTCCACCTAAGCTGTACCATAAATAAGAGATTTATTTTACTTGTATGTGGCTCCAATGTGCGTGATGTAAAATGAGTGTAGTAAAGTTTCAAAATACAAGTTACATTACTTAACATTTTGTTTCATTGAACAACTATAGACTTGTTTCAATCATTTTTAAAATAAAGATTTCAACAGTTTTATTTGGTTCAGGATTTTCAAGAGACAGCACGACCTCTGCTGATGTTTCTATAGCTATAATACTAAAAGCACGAAAACTACTTAAGAGAAACTAAATGTTCTGACAATGACAATTCCCTGTGTGCTAAGATACAAGCAAAACTAAAAACCTGCACATGTAACATTTAACAAATGTGGTAAGAAAAATCGGTAAAGTACAGTCAAGTAGAAAAGAACACACATAAATTGCCTCAAATGAAACATAAAACGTTCAAACAAAAGGTGTGTGTGTGTGTGTGTGTTGATAGTATATAAAGATGATTACTCTGGGTCAAGTGTTTTCATTCCCAGTGGTCCCAGTAGTTTCTTCTCAGCAACTTCCAAAGCCTTCCAAGCTCTCTCCACCGTGAACAGCTCTGGAGCCTAAAGCATAAACACGCACAAATATTATTCGCTAAAGTTTCATGTATATTTGTAACTGTACTATTATAACAACCACATGCAGATGTACGCCTGTCCACTTACCACTACCATGGCGATGGGGAAGTTGGGTCTGAGCTGGTAGTCACACCAGGGGCTGGAGGCTCCGTAGCTGTCCTTATAGATGCCTCTTTTATGGACCAGCTCTGGGTGCTTCTCGTTGGGGTCTTCTGGGTCCACAGACACCCAGAAACCTGCTTCAAAGGACTGTTGGAGCTGGTGATTCCAGTGGCTGTACGGGATGAACACATCCTTCCCTGGAACACAAAGCAAAGAGCTTATTACAGGTAGCTGCAGGAGACATTTATTTATATGAAAACACTGGTTATACTGGGTTTTATTTCAGAGGTTGGCAGGGGACAAGTTAACAGAAGGTAAATACAAAACTATTTTGACCTTAAGTTGACGCTATTGGTTAAAATTCTCTACTACTATATCAAAGCAGGTGCTATTACTATAGTTTAGATCTATTCTGCAGTTGTAAAACAGTTTAGAATTTGGAAATCCAGATTTAGTTTCCCTGTGTTTAAACATTTCTAAAAAAAAAAATGGTTAATTTCTTTTGGTGTGTGTGTGTGTGTGTGTGTGTGTATGTACAGTGTGTCGTACCATCTCTGTGTACTTTAGCTCCATCGTAAGGAAACAGTCCTTTGGCATGGAGCTCCACCACCCAGCGAACAGCAGACTTACTGAGACCAACTATCTCCACTGGGGCTCCATCTCTGGACAGAAAGTTGCACAGAAAAATCAAACATGGAATACATTTTTTTAAATTAATTAGATAAGAACAGAAGCTGGAATAGCTGTTTGTGTTTGTGTATGTGTTACCTGGGAGTAGCAGGCATGCCTTTGTTCCTTGCTCTTTCGCTCTCGCCCATTTTGTCCATCCAGGTACCGCAATTAAAGCGGTTTCCTCCACTGACGAAGCCCGTCGCTGGATCCACTTTACTAGACACGCTGAACCCTGGTGAGAAGCGAAGGGAGCTGAGATATGCCAGAGTTGGCATTGAAGGGCAATTTGTGTGTGTGATATGTTCAGTTGACTCAGACATTATCAGACATTAGAATGTCTCTAACACGCACACGTGTGTCCTACCTTCATCTCTCATGTTCATGTCTATCTTGGGGCCGGCGTTTCTCTCTCTGTAGGAAATTCCCTGTAGGTGGCGCTGCAGAGCCTCCTGAATTACATCATACAGAGGCTGCTCCTACACACACACACACACATGGCTGAAGTCAGAGTGTGATCATTTCTTACTTTGCGTAATGGTAGAAATAAAGTCAGTGTGGTACATACCACCTCTCCAGGTTTGCAGGGCTCACAGTCATCGGTTGGGTACATGCGTGTTACAGGGCAGTGGAGGATTTTATGCCCATCTGGAACATGGGTAGCGTAGTCCTACACATGAGCACATCACAAATGAAGCATCAAGTGTGTACAAGAAACCAATTACAAACAAAACCACTTTCTATGAAGATATATTCTATAATGTATTACGAGCATGTCTATATAACATTGTAATGCTTTATAAAGATTTACATTATTTAGTATTATAAGTGGTAGACAGACAGTCATAGCATTCATAAAGTGTAATGACGGTTCGAAGGAATAAATCCCGTCTTTGTCAGTCTCTCGCTACCTATTATCTTTTTTTTTTTCTATATTACAGGATGCTCCTACCTGGATGCACTGCAGCCACCACCACACAGCATCACGGCAGTTGTATCTGGCACAGCGGCCCTCACCCAGCAGGTTGGGGATCAAACCGTGACGCAACGTCCCTGCGACGGCCAGGATGATGTTACTATGGAGACAGTATGCCAGGATGGTTCATTTCAGACCTAAGTCAGTGGGGTATTTGTAGCCTGAGACTTTGACAGTTTATATTTAATGTTACATATAAGACACGCGCGCACACACACACACCGGGCTTCAGTGTGTCTCCCAGTGAGCAGCATCAGTCCTCTGAGAGCGATGAAAGTGTCTCTGCCCCAGCAACGGAAAATTCCAGAGGCGAAATGCGGAAGTCCTGAACAATTAGTGAAAATTTTAATTAGATGTCTTGTCATGGCAAAAAATGACTGTTTTAAACTTAATTTTACATCGGAGATCAAAAATAATGCAGTCATCAATTCATTCTTCAGTACAAACATGAATTGGATTTGACTTAACTTGACTTCTACCATTAAAACCATGTAATAAAAGCCTTTGTTTCTAGGCTACCTGCAGCCAACGAGACACAGCACTGCTCTTTCTGGCCAGTGATTGCACTGATGCGATATGGGACGTTGTCTAGTTTGGCGGAAAGAGGAGGCAGGGCGGGGAACCGTCCGACGCCGCACATCTGGACCGAGCCCAGCGCCAGGTGTCGCACGAAGGTCGAGCCTTTCTGGATGAAACTGAGCATATAAAAAAACAACAGCTCCAGTAACGCTTGCTCAGCAACTCAGTCCTTAAAACTCATTGTTTGACATTGTGATTTCAGAATTAAAAAAGGCTATTTCCACCATCTAGAGCTCATAAAAACCTATTCATTTCATACTACAATAATGTAACTGTAATTAACAAACTTACCTTGACATGAGTTTATAAGTTGCATCCAGAGCCGTGGTGTACATAGACACCAGAATGGCGTCAAAGTAACAAGGGATGAGGTAGCGTGGGATGTGTTTCAGGTAGTTAAACATGGCTGCTGACCACTCACCCACCTGCAGAGGAACAAAAATAGAATGTTCAGTTCCAGGATCAGCTTAAATCACTAAGATTTACTTGATACAGATATATATATATATATATATAAACACCTGAAAAATATTTTTAATATTTTAAGAATCAGGTGAGGTTATCTCCTCCCTTACAAACCTTATGCTTTATCCTTTGAGCCCAGAAAAATGCTCACTTGATTTCACATTGAGGGTTTTTTTTTTGTAGATGATTTGCTTTGTAATATACTGATTATTGCAGAACTCTAATGGTGTTACGGTATTGTATCATGAATTAACATGTGATTCCCATGACAGTTTTGTTTTACTTTTACTGTTAAAGTCTCACCTGTGCCAGTGGTCCCTCTTTGTGTATCAGTCTGTTGGCGACAAAGTCGATCAGCCAGTCTCCTTGTCTCAGGTTAGAGCACACAGGGTGGCCCAGGTCATTGTTGGGACGGATATCAGCCAACACTGAAATAAGACCTGCAGGGACACCACAGCACAATTGATTAGCCAATGAAGCAGTTTGTTATCTACAATTACAATAATTGACATTATTTTGATAATTGATTAATCAAACAAAATTATCAAATTGTCTGGCTCCAGATTCTCAAATGTTAGTATTTTCTGGTTTATTTACTGTAACTACTGACTGTTATATAGGGTTGATATATTAGGTTTAATCTTCAGCTTTGGGTAACAGTCATTGACATTTCACACAATTTTATAAACCAAACTAGTACCCTACCTTGTAGTCCAGCATATTTAAAGGTTTCCCACCCTGGGACGCTGTAACAGCCTCCGCCGTCCTCCTGTTCTTCTGAATTGCAACGGAACAGGAGGGTGTTCATGTCTGCCAGTGTCAGCTTCGACATCAGCCTATCATTTGCACAGAGATAACTGGATTAGACCTTCACAACCAATTTAGCTTTTTATCTGCTCTCTGCCAGCACCGCAAACCTAGCAGAACAACAGATCTTCACATCTGCAACTAAAACACGTAATCTTTCATTGTTTTTCTATGCTTTCGTTTGTTGAAGGGTGTGCTAACAGGGTTTAGCTTGAAGCTTCATTTCTGACGTCGGAAACAGTTTGACAAAAACAAGGTCTTGTATACTTCCAGCATTTAAAGCTTTTAACAAGCAGCTCCATCAACAGAGGAAGGTCACAAGATTTGGGAAAAGTAGGGCTGGGCAATTAAAATCCTACTTTGTCATTTTCCCATTTATGGGAAATGTATTATTTTTTATTTATGAACATTAGCATGTTTTTTTTTTACATTTTTTTTCTATAATAGTAAACTGAAGACTTTGGGATTGTGGACTGTGTTGGTTTGGATAAAAAAAGACAATTTAGGTTGTATCTTCCATTCCATTGCTGATTTTTTTTACATTTTATTAACATTTTATGCTATATTATGAACCAGACAAAAAATTGGTTAATTAATAGAATAATCAACTGTTAAAAAAATTCATAGGATGCAGCTCTGGAAATTAGTAGAAAACTAAAGCTTGTTCTTATCATCTACAGTATCGTCATTTATTTCATCCAGAAAACTTTAAAAAATGAATCAAGTTTTGTTTAACCTTTGATACAGATACACAAATAGACGGTTGGTGAAAGGGTGTAAGAAGTGTGTACAGCCCCACATTGACTCACTGCGCCAGTGGTTTCTGCAGAGATTCTGGAGGGTTTACATCTGCGACGCTGCCTCTTTTGTATTTCGGGCTGAACTGGGACAGATAATATCTCAGCACCCCAACCAACTTCTGGGCCTTAGGGTCTAAACTGACCCTGTGAAGAGAACAGAGGGGGAAATATACCCACATTCGTAAAGCTAATAAAATATCTTTGTTATACAAACATGTGCTTGATTAGTTACTGACAATCTCACTGTTTGTGTCGTAGTGTGTTTGTATTTTACCTGAAGGCAATGACGCTGCCGGGTGTCAAATTCTCAAAGGTGATTTCTTGTACAAACTCTGATGGACCTTTAGAAGTCACCCCGGCATGCTTCACCACCGTACTTTCATGTAACTGTAAATATAAATAATCAATATTATTAATGACAGGTTCATCGGGATTACAATTAACTCTTTCATCAATATATATATACTGCTATTTTGCTATTTCTCCACAAACAGTGTTCAAATACTTGTTTTCTTCACTGTATACACACACACAAACCCACACACAAAGACATAATTACCGGGAAATGCTCTTTTATTTCCACTGTGTATTCTGGCATGCCATTGATGTACTCGTCATTCTTCTTGTAGCTTCCAACATGCCTCTCCACTGTCCTTGCTTCCAACACCACTTCCTCTATCTTCCCTAGAGAGAGAGAGAGAGAGAGAGAGAGAGAGAGAGAGAGAGAGAGAAATAGCCTCAAACATCAACTATTTGTCAATGTGAAACTACAGTCGGGGGGGTTTAGGAGGTCAGAGCCCCTATAGCCCCACATGCTACTTGGCCTGTGGGAAACACTGGTGTTAATGCCTACCTGGTATGAACATCGGTGGGATGTTGCTGGTGTACTGGTGGGTGCTGGGCTTCCAGAAGGCCGTCCTGCACACTGAAACCACAGACTGGTGTGTGCTGGGACAGTGACGAGTAACTGCAACTATATCTGCGTCCACCTGGTCTACGTACACCTGGAAGGAAGGGAATTCACATTAGGATTAAGATTGTCAAGTTCTGCCTGTTATCAGCATTATCTTAGTAAAGAAAGAAAGGAGACTGTTAGAAAGGCTAAGACTAAGTCAAAACATGAGGCAGAGTACCTTTAACAAAGAGCGATATACCCTAAAAGTGCAGCTACTGACACACTATGTGTGGCTGTATCAATACGCAGACTAACAGGAGTCCTACCGTACTAAATTCCTGGGCAGCCAGTTGCTGGTGCAGCTTGTTGAGAGCCAGTTTCCCAGCGACGATGCCAGTCGTGGGTCCGACCTCACTGGGGGAGGAGGGAGACGCAGAGCTGTTCCACCTGGGGTAAAAACGCTCCTCCTTCACCACCGAGATCTATAGAAACACAATAAAACATACTAAAACAAAATAAGGAAAACTAAGCATTTTTTAAAAAACTAACCAACTCAAACGAAAAATAAAAACAAATAAATTCAATATATATATATATATATATACACATATATAACCCCTATGCATGTGCATGTGCATGTGCATGTGTGTGTGTGTGTGTGTGACGTCTAACCTGATGTGGTACCAATTCATCATATCCTCTGGTGGAGCCAGTAGCACAACAAGCCATAGAGACAATAGCAGAACTGGGTAGAGAGTCCAGCACTGAACGCAGCTGTTTGATGCAAACACAGTCATTTATGTTTGAGCATCATATGTCATCATTTTTTGGGGGATGATTTTTAACCACAAAACCCCCCGGATCCCAATCTAAACCCACCTGAATGGGGCACTCGTTGTCATGGGTTACGTCAAGGAACATGGCGTGCGCGATGGAGGGCATCAGTGGGCGGAGACTGGGCTGAACAAAGGCTCCTACTGGCTCTCCTCCATAACGGTAAACCAACCGGCCCTCCTCATGGCTGTCGCCAGCTGACATGGCCTCTGTGAAATGGCGCCCGAGGAGGAGAGCGGAGAGTCAAGAATGGATACCACTGAATTCAAGCATTTCATGCAACTGTGGTCACAACCGCTTCCGTCACACGGGTTATTTCACTTTTTAGAAACAAAACAGGTCTCTGTTAGCAAATGGAACTGAGCTGGGTGCTGAGCCTCAGTCCACTCTCTGTACCAAAATGTGTATGTTAGTTGTACTAACTGCCACCATCTTGTCAGATTTGATCAGCGTATTTAATATTATTTATCCACAGTTCATATATTGATGCTTTTAGTTGAGGACAATTAACAGTTATCAGTTTTTTAGCTTTTTTCCTCCCACATGTGACATACTGCACAGGGTTTTTGCAGAAAAAACAATATATATTCATCCATTTTTAATAACAATCATGAGGAAAAAAGGCAGAATGTGACTGCTTTATATTGTCATTTATCTGTTAAATGATTCTTTGATTCAATGATTGATCCATTATCAAGGCCATTGGTTTATTTCTTTCTACATATACGTTGAGTGACACTATCATATTAATTCAAACTCTATTCTTATTGTATTGATGATGTGGATATTGACGTTATACATTGATATTTTTTTATTACCCAGGTGAAATCGATACAATTGATTATTTACATTGCAAACTGCTTGATGATTAATTTGACAGCAGACATATGCAGTGTGTGTACCTCTTATCAGGGACGTTATCCCTAGCCTGGTAACGAAGACATTATCGAGGTCCTCGCTACCGGTGAACAGTTCAGCCACCACATACAGGTTAGGATTTTCTGTTCTGGCCACGTCCAGCATGTACTGGTCAACGACAGCAAGGCAACACACCGAAAACCAGTGCAAGAGGTCAGTGTAGGGAGCAAGGTGGGAGGAAGGTAGAGGGTGAGGGGGGAAAAAAATCAGAAAGGAAAAAAGAGGAAGAGGAGGAGGAAAGTTAATGTGAAGGAGTTAGAGTTAACAGGCCTCAAAGCAACCACCACATGCAGTCAAAGAACACATTGAGTGAGAATAGTTAAAAAAAAAAAAGATATAAAAGAGAAAAAGACAGAGGGTGTGTTTGGGTATGGAAAGGCAGAATGCAGCACAATGCAGTGAAAAAGAAGGGAGACAAAAAAAAAACAAAGCACAAAGTTAGCCAGTGCAATGAGGAGTTGTACCTCGTATAAGGCTGCTAATTCCCAGTCGGTTAACAAACACATTGTCAATGAGCTCGCTGCCTGTAAACAGCTCAGCTATCACATACAGATTGGGTCTGACCACTCTGGCAGCATCTAGCATGGCCTGGACGGGACAATACAACACCCAGCATCACAGACAGGGAGAGAGGAAGAGTTAGGGGTTAACAGGGTTACATCGATATGAGCAGATAGACTGGGCTTCAATGTTATAAAAACACTATATAATCATTCTATGTGTAATTCTGAGGATTTTCAAAATCCCTGTTATTTCTTTTCCTGTAAAACCTACAACACAATTTGAACATGAGGTGAGGGGGTGGGAGGGCACATCAATTTATCCAAACAAATATAGTTTGTGATGACACACTGTATGACACCACAGACCATTAGGTTGTTGGTAGCTGGCAGAGTATATTTTGGCAGAGCGATGTGTTGGGATTTCAGCTTTCACCAAAAACAAATGTATAACAATATAGATTTGTTCAAGTTTCAAGAATGTGCCTAATGTGTCTCTATAGCTCTGTATTAGGCTCATAGACCAGACGTACATTTAATATATTTTGTGATTTTCCTTTACAGTTTACATCCAGTGGTGGACAATGTACTCAGATCCTTTACAGCAGTAAAAGTAGAAATATTGTTGTCTTAATAATACTCAATAACAAGGAAACACCCTGAATTTAAAATGTTACTTAAGTAAAAGCTAAATGTACTAAAAGTATCAAAAGGATTCCATAGGCAGACTGTGTTATCTTATTATAATATATTTTAATATTGGGAAATTAATAGTAAAAGTACTGTGTTAGATGTTCTATGCTTGACCACTATTTTATTGAATACTTTGTGTATATTTTTTTTTATTTGTTCTCTTTTGTGAAGGGACTTGTAACTTTAGTTTTGAAAGGCACTATAGAAAGTTCACAATGATTACATAAGCACATTTACTTCTGGGGATAAACTGTGTTACACCATGACGTAATGGAGCATGTACCCCAGAGGTGGTTGTTGACATGTTCAGACAGGAACAATAAATACAGCATGTTTTCCATTTATCCGGATTATAGAATGGAAATCACACTAGATAACCAAAAATGCAACGGTGTAATGCAATGCAAAACGATAAACCTGCAATAAATGCTGCCTAATTTTAAATGTTTAAGATTTGGCTAAGTTAATTTTTTTGGGTGTTGATTTATTTCTACGTTCATTTTTCACCAGATTCTACAAGATCCACTGAAGCAAAAACATACAATACAATCAAGTCCTCTCACACTGGATTATTCACACCATGGATAATTTTCTGCTACTTGACTGTATGACGATACCTCGGCTACATGTAAGGGCGTGGAGTGGCAGTTGTCCAGTCGGACTCCGTGGAAATATTGAGCTGTGATTTCAGTGTATTGTCGCATGTGGGCCCACAGGTACGGGCAGTCCTCGGGGCTCTTGCCGTAGCGAAGTTTGACGCTGTCTCCCCAACAGATCAGCTCACGACGTATGTACACATTGGAACCTGCAGGCAGCAGAGAAAGGAAACTGAATCCAGTTTATTGTGATTATTATTAGAGATTCCCAAGTTAGCCATACAAATCTACTACTTTCTTGATGACATGATAGAAGACAACTCAAAGGTTTTAAGCAAAAAAAAAAAATTAAGTTCTGCACCTGGGATAAATATTTCTTGTTTATGGGCATATATTTGTGCAAGTGGAAACTATAGTTCATATTTTCTCCAGAGCAGAGTTCAATGATGATATAAATGAAAAAAATGCAGTTGGCAAAATGCCTATATTTGTGTATCCAAAAAGGAATGAATTAACTTTATTGGCCCCATTCCCTTCACCTGGATCAGCAAAGTTGCGCAGCGGGTCGTCCCCCATCACCCAACCGTTATGAGCCAGGAAGTGACATGCTTTGTCCGGCTGCTCCAGCAGCTTCATCTCCTCCGCCAGAGTCATCTCTGGATATGGGAAGGTGAAATATCTGGAAGAAATGGATTACAACACACCTGATATTATCATGAACCTCCCACTTGTCAGGATTAGCTTTGCTATTTTTATGTTTCTATTATCAAAGGTAAGTGTTGCAAGTCCATGAAAAGAGGAAGAATCTTTAGAATAGGGGAAGCCGTCTTAGGTAACTGACAGTAAAAAGCTGATTTGTGCAACTACTTTTAACAGGAATGAGGACTGATCCTGTAAAGTATTGCTAAATATCGACTAGCATGTGTGGTTGTTGGGTCAATAATACATTTTGAGCAGATACATTAGCATCTGACAAAAAAAGCCTTCTCCCCCACCACTGATGGAAAGTACAATTGATTTTGTACTTTCCGTTAGCTGGATTTATTCCACCCAGCTGCTCTGTGTTCATACCTCCATACACACCTATTTTGAAGTTTGTAGTAGTTCTAATAGTTTGTCATTAAAACATAGAAAATCCATAGAATATCCAACTATTTTTCTCTTTCTGCTTAATCCCTCTACTAAAAACTGTTACCTGGTAACCAGAGGGTTCTCCCTGTTAACAGGACCCAGTTTGGGGCCGTGGTCAGCCAGACGCTCATATACTACATTTCCCACAATGCAGTTAGCAGCCTTGAAGGAGAAAAAAAAGAGGATGAATATAAATAACATTCAACAACCATATATCCAAATGTTCTCCAGCACAAATTGTCAAAGAGGCTCTTTTTAAACTATATTCACAGTTTAAATTTAGTTCCTGTGCTCCATTAAAAAAATAGCATTCATTTATTTCATTTATTCATTTTCAGTTTTGAAGCTGGAGAGTTTGGAGCAGAAATTCCTAAATTTGGTCCAGCATTGGGTGAGAAGCAGACACCCACTTCACAGAAATCGTGGTATAACAAAGGCTATGTGAACATCATTATAACATGTTTACATAGCTATAACGGAGGCTATGTAAACATAATTTTTGCTGCGGTCAGGCTCTGGTTGTTAACATAAAGTGAAAAGTGTGAGGGCAATCTCAGGTCTCCAGGAAGTGTGAAAACGTGACTTGCTGCTGGCTGACAGACAGCTGAGAAGATGCTACTGTTGATTTCTTGAGGAATTTATACATACCAGTCACACAGGATAATATAGACCATTATACAAACAGCAGGAGTGTATTTTTTTAACTTCTCGCTGAATACAAAGCCACATTTTGAAATTTCGGCTCAGATTACAACAATCAACACTAAAATGAAAATACATTTTCTAAAAGAGGGTCCAGGTTGTAATACCTGAAATTCTCCTTTAAAAGATAACATTTTGTTAAAGTTGTCAGTGGCAAACCACATATTGGCAGCCCAGTTTATTCTTCCTCATTTTTTGTAAGAAGTGGGCCTTACGTTACAGAGGTCGAGAACCCCTGGTATAAATTACATTTGGCATCTTTCCAGAAGTGTCAGGTTGGGTGCCAGCTGGCTCATATGTGCGTGTACATGTGTCTGCTACAGTATGACATGTTTGACCTTTCTTTTAGTGCTTGCTCATATTATGCTGTTGTACTACATTCTACCATTGAGAACCCTGCCTGGTGAGAAGTTGCACTTCATGGCTGCGAGGATTAGATGATTAATTGAGTACATGCCAACTATTACAGTAATCATTAACTATTTAGATAAGCGAGTCATTTTTAGAAAAAAAACTCCAAATTCTCTGCTTCCAGCTTCTCAAATTTGATTATGTTCGAGATAGCCTGGAAAAAAAGTTTAGGTTTTGAGCTTTTTGAGCATTTTTAGCTGAATACTAGTAACTTTGAAATAATTTTTGTAGTTATTTTACTTGTTTTTAAAGTCCAATTAAGGGTTTAGCACTCTCATACTTTTCAGATTGCTTAATCCTACCTGCTCCTGATGCTGGTGCATGATGTCATGTTGTTCTTTGTTCAGTTCTTCCAGTTTATTTCTCAGCCAACCGCAGCATTCCTCTATGTGCTGCTGAGAGGAGCTGTAAAGAGAGGCGAAATTAAACAATACTGCTGTGCTGTCTTTGCAAAATGCTGCACACTTTGTCAAGAAAAACTACAATGAAGATAAAAGCTCTAAAGAAGCTGAACACTGAAATTTTCACCTTTAAAAAAAACAGTAAGAAAGTTAACAATAACATCTTATGGTTCTAGATTAAACCTGTGAGGTACAAATGTCTCCAGAGCAGAGTCCATGTCCACTTTGTTGCCGTAACGACAATATTTGGGGTCCTGGATGATCTTCAGGCCCTTCTCCCCTCCAGTCTTAGTATGGTCTGGTTTGACACCTTAAAACAAACACAAATATCATTTTTAAACAGATGTTTCTATGCTTGCATCTTCAGTCACTAAATGGACAGGCAGTCTGCAACCAAAAGGGTATTAGATTATAGAAGACTGAAGAAATCAGAAAGGAGAACCTGGAAAAAGAGGATTTGAAAATTTTCCTCTTAAAAAGACTCAAATTAATTATTAAAATAGCTGGTGTATGTAATGTAATGTATTAGTTGAAAACAAATTGATTTATCAACTAATCGTTGCAGCTCGAATAAATACTGTAGAATTCAGACCAGAAATCGACTGTAGAGTGCATGATTGTGCGAGTAAAGGATTAGATTAGATCCTGATGAGTAGTTGGCACCTTGCATGGCAGCCACCTTCAACAGTGCATGACTATATGTGTGAATATTAACATACATTGTAAAGTGATGTGAGGAGTTAGAATACTAACTGATTGAAAAGAAAGGCATAAAAAGCCACATTGTCCCTTCAAATCCTGTTTTCAAAATGCTCCAACAATCATGAGGTTTTACATGTTTAATGGTAATGCATGTAGTTCTGTCTACGCACCACTCTGTAGGAGGCTCTTGAACTGATCCACAGCGTCTGCCACTCTGACCTGTTTGAATTCCCACAGTTTAATCTCAGGATACACGTCCTCCCACAACACAGTGCGGATGGCCTGATACACACATACAGAGAGACAAGAACACAAGCAGGGAAACCAGTTTTTAGTACAGGTGCAGGGCATGAGTAGACTAGTTGTGCTGATTCATGGACAGTAAATCCAACTATGCTGTTTTCTTATTGTGATTCTTTCACTGGCTGCAAAGCTGTATTTATTAATTATTATGATATGCAATACCAGCTTCTTTGTCTTTTTTTTTTAAGCTGTAATGTCCTCAACAAATGTGCAAAGACGCCATTGAAATAATACATTATAAAATTCTATAGGTTTGTTGAAAAAATTATAGGTAATGAAAATACCCAACATAATATGTAACACAGGTTAAGTGAGCCAGAAAAATGACATATTGGGCCTTTAAGGCCTGAACCCCACTGGCAAGACTGTGGCCTCTATAAAGTGTTGAGCAGTGTGCACTAATCGTGAATAAACATGTGTACTCACATTCAGATGGTTTTCACTTGTGATATTAGGAGGAAGACCTTTGGCTGTATAGCGTCCATCTGCCACTCTGGTGGTCAAATGCCAGATGGCTCTGTCCAAGACCCAGGCTGACCGCAGGTGAGGAGAGTTCACCATGTTGTAACCGCACTCCGGATGCTCTCGGATCCACAAACTGTTAGCCGCTAGCAATAGAGAAAAATCAGAAAGTAAGCTGTTTGAAAACAGGTGATTGCACTGGAGCACACCAGGGAAGATTTTACTGTCTATTCCTTGGTTGAAGTTGCCTTTGTGTTATCTCCGCTGAAAAAAATTATAGCAAAATTGAATACAAAAAAATATATATGCTTTTAATTACCTTCCCTGAAGATTTTTTTACTGGTATTTTGGTACAACATTGTGATTTTATAAGAACTATCTATTAAATATATAGAGTATATGTGTATACAAATAAGTACAAGGCATAAAAAACGCTACATTTTATCAGCTTGATCATGAACCAACTTATTTAAAAACATCATATTAAAAGTTAAAATTTAAATTTGTCTAAATTCCCTCTCAGTGAGAATTGTGTTTCTACAGATCTACAGATATTCTGACAGTCAGTAAATCAACTTCAGGTCTGTCTTTAACCTTTTGATCAGGCTCCTCTTACTGCCTGACCTTTTCTGTCCCAGGGAGGGAGGAGGTCATGTGGGTAGGAGGGGTCCACAGTTCCAATATAGAAGAGCAAATACAGTACAGGGCTGCACACACACATTCATTTGAATTACCTCCATGTAAGTGAATTCAGTTTTTGTTAATACGATACATCCCATTGCATGGATTTGAACTAATTAGGATTCTAAACCCAAAAATTATTCATCAGAGATGTTTCTGCAGTCTTCGTGTGCTTTGTGTGACTTGGAGAAAGCCACACAATTCAAGTTTACTAAAATAATGCACTGATGGAATAATTAGACAAGAAATCTGACATTTGCCCTGCTTTCCATTTTTAAATGCTGTTTTAAATAATAAATTGAGAATAAGTGATAATATATCCACATGTTTTATAGTAGTTTTTACTAATCTCTGAATCATTAATTTTTCTTTTACTACCACTTGGTTGTACCAATTCCACTACTCGTGATAGTTATGCTGTATCCTAGTATTTCTCAATGTATGGCTGCAATGGCCCAGGTTATTTCAGGGATCAATAAAATTTCACTTGACACTTCTGACTGGAATAGAAGCCGTGGGTTTTATTTCTGTCAAAAGCACTATTATTAAAAAATGTCAACAGTGTATTCTGTGAGTTATTTAGAGAAATGGAGACATGTTTTATTGAAGGTTCTTTTGAGATGAAGCCTGTAAGTTTTATTTTTTGAGATACCAAAATTATATCAATATAATCATGATATTAGTGTCTTTTCCTCGCATTAAAGGTTGTAGTACAATAAAGTGATGTCATTTTCTAATTTACCAGACCAAGCTTTTTTTTCCCCACTTCTTAGTGACATGTTGAATGAAAACTCACCTGCAGTTGGAGCAGAAAATGGAGCCTTTCTATGTTAATTTTAGAGGCCTTAATTATGCTGATGATCATGCATGTACACTGACTTATGAACAGGTGGCTTTCGTCAAAACTGAAATCACCAATTCACAACATATTTGTGTGTGGTTAATGAATCCGATGTGGAACACTCATAGAAGAGCCACTCACCGGTATGATTATACACCACATCGGTGATACACAGCATGTTCCATTCTTTCCGTATCATCTCCACCAGTGCCCCTATGTCTGCCCAGCCGTAAGTCTGACCGCTTGGACTGAACTCTGGGTTAAATGTCAGCTGGTCGGCCAAGGAGTAGCAGGACCTGGACTCTCCCAGGGTCTGCAGGGGCGTAAGGTGGATCATGTTGTAGCCTGGGAGAGAACAAGATGTAGAAACACACATAAAGCAACACTGCAAAGTGTTTAACACTAATAATGGTAATAAAAACATGCAGTATGTTCCTCTCCCTCTCTCTGACAGGGAGGATAATGCAAGCAGCTGTGTCTTCTTCTGTGTGTATTGTGAATAAATATTTACATCAAACTGATATCTTCATGTGAATTCTAGTAATGTGAACACAAAACTACCACAAGTAGACAAAGCAACTGTAATTGAATACCAACAAATAAACACACCTGACTCCTTGGACACTCTCAATCGGTCCGGCCAGTCATCCATGTGCCCCAGACATTTGGACAGGTAGGTCTGAATGGTGATGCAGTCCAATGGGAGGACTTGGTTGTCGGCGCCGACGCGAAGGACCGGGTTGACAACGATGTAGCCGCCTCCAGAACGATCCTCGGCTCTGTGGGAATAAGTTCAAATTCAGAAATCAGTACAAGAGCGCGCAAGAATAACACTTATACCAATGGAATAGATTATTGCACTGTTCTGTAAGAAAAACTAGGCAGACTGCCTAAATCTTCACTTATACATTTTAGACCTTGTATGGTATTATGTAGGGTAGCTGCTGAATAAAGGTTAATTTATTTTGTGTTTATGTGTAATGAAGATCAAATCTCTATCTCTAATATCTATCTCTCTATCTCTGACTTCCCCTCACTCATGGGACCAGACAACACATTTCTTGTACTAGTTCAACTGCAATTAATTTCTCCTTTGCAAGTAAAGACTGTAAATCATTAATGTTCTGGTGTGGATTTCCAGAAATTACATTTAATCTCAAGAAAGAAACTCATCAATTGGGATGAATTTATTAATATAATTAAAATATAATTTTTAAGTGTGTATGAGATTGTGCAGTGCTGAGTTGATGTGTGAAGGTGTTTCTCTCTTGATTGTCAGGACACATCTGACATCAGATATGGGAAAGAACCTGGGTGCACATTTTTTTAATACACTCTCATGTTGAAGAAGAAAATATTTATCCATAAAAATATTTAATTCTGGTCTAGATACAGCATTCACTTAGCCTCCACATCACACCACAAATGCGATGTGGATGAATGTAGTTAGGTTTCCTACATTTTTGATAGAATCTTACCCATAAGAAAAGTTGTACTGATACGACCCAGATATTTGGAGGTCCAGAGCGCAAAACTTATCGGAGTCATCGTCCTTTCCTGTTGGGTAGTTCCATGCCAAACTGCGGAAGCTGTATCTCTGAAACGGACGTCCTTCTAGTGGGTAGTTGGTCTGCACCGTCACCTTCTTCCCCTGAAGACTGGGCCCCAGGCGGAACTGGAGCTCAAAACCTAAGGAGAAACAAATGCTTGACTAATTTCATGTGTTTGTAAAAAAGGGGTAGTTTAACATTTTTGAGAATTGACCCATCACCATCATTTGCATTGTTCTAGGAATAGCTTTTTTGCCAATAAAAGCTGTTTCTAGACCAGCATTTTTTGATTACCTCATGCACCTCAGTCAATCATGACAAGGGGCGAATTTTGAAAATTGTCAAACCATCCCTTCACATGCAAAGTGTGACCTTGCTGTGGACTAATCGTTACAGCCCTAACATGACCTTTAGATTGTAATAATAAATTAACAAAAGGAGAATGAGACTGGCTATAAAAAAAGGTTGATCTTCCTGGACCTCTACAGTCCGGATGACAGAGCTGTCTATATATAGGGCAGTGGAACAGGCGGCCCACAAATCCCTATCAGGTTGAGAGTGCTGTAAATGTCAAGTACTACACTGGAGCAGCTCCTTGTTCAGCCAAAACACAAACACACTTTGATTTTCCTTTATAATAATTACAAAACATATTCCAGGTTTACAGCAAGGCTTCTGAAGGGATCACCTACATAGATCCACATTAGGACACACCAGACTCCAGATTATAAATGTATTCTCAGGTGGGTGAAACTATTGGATAAAACTGTAACTGTTAAATATCTGAAACTACTGTGATTAAGATTGAACTTCCTGTTCTGGCTGTTCTACTCCAGAGTTGTTTAATTACATCACTCTAATAATTATACTCTACATACATACACTATAACAGAAGTTCAAGACACTTGTAATTGCCATTTCCTTAGGACTCTGTAGACTTTGCAAGTCAGATTTTGTTTCTAGGTGTTTTGAAGTTCTACTGTATGTGTAGAAATGGAACCTTTTGGGTCTCCAGAGGAGGCTGTGTGAAATCTAAAAAGTTTATTATATCTCAAGTGATGTTACTGGAGTCTTCATTACTTCCACCTTTCTGTGAACCCCATGGTTATGTTGGAAAATACTGAACTGATGCATCAAATAGCCTCTGTGTGCCATCACCATGGTAACTTGCTGTCAATTTACCCATCTAGCCTCTTCAAAATAAAGCACTTCAGTGTTGATTATGGTTAATAATAAAAGAGCATACAAATGAATACATTTATAAGAGCAGATTTTACAAACATGAACCACTGTATTGAGATCATTTACACTGTACCGGTAGTTAATGATTAACTTGGGAGTTTCTCTGAAAAAAAGTTTTTTAGTGGGTAAGGACATAAATAATATACTTCAAAATCCAGTACATAGTATTTTAATTTTTAAATGTACGGTACCTTGAGACACAACTACTGTATGACAAGTGCTCAACAAATAAATAACTTTAACTTAAACAAACTAAGACAAACTTTGAAAAAGAATGCTGTGATGTCAATGTCTGCTGATCCTTGTTAATACTTGAAGAAGGAATTATATAAATCATTAATAAATAAAAATGTTTAATGCATATATATAAAATGTGTATATATATATATATATATATATATATATATATATATATATATATATATATATATATATATATATATATATATATATATATATATATACACACACACACATACACATTTTACACCATTCTTTGACCAACTAATCAATCTATCGTTTAATTAATATATAGATTATTAGACTTTAAAAAAATATTTGAAATATTAGAACAGCTACACTAGCACACTAGAACACTAGCAATATTATGTATATAAAGCAACAGATTTTCACTCATGCTATATTTATATTTGTACTTCTTGTTTCCAATGTTCCACCCTGCTAGGTAATTATTCTAATTTGACCACTAAAGCAGAACACAATATAGTGGTTAGTACATTATTTGTCATCATCAAGTCAAAGCATGTTCTCTAATTAATTAGGTGGAACACACATAAAGCACAGTTACTAAACAAGGTTTTACCTTGATCAAGTCTGAACAGAGTCCGCTCTAAATTCTCCTTGTCATTGAGCGTCAGGACTCTGATCTGCTTCAGGTGTTGAGGCAACATCTTGAAAGTTCACTGACCCCTGGTCTCCTGTAAGGAGGAAAATACATATTACTAAGAGACAGAGAAAAAAACTGTTACTCAAATCCAGAATGGACTCTCCCTGTAAGTGTTTTATTATTATTATGTTAACAGAAAGAACACTACAAGGTTATTCCATTCCTCCTGCTTCGCTATGTGAGAACATCCGCTGAGAGAGACTGTCACATTGGAGGATTTGGGCTTTTTCGTTTATTTTACATGGGCATAATCTTGTAGGGAGGTTGCCAGGTTTTAGGCTTATTTGCTCACACATTGAAAAAGGGAAATATATGCACAAAATGAATTGCATTATATAATGTTTGTATTGTATTATGTATTGTAAGTTATAATATTAAAGTGTGTAAATACAGAATCATTGCAGGTTACACACCACTGTTTAAAGGTTTGGGGTCACCCAGACAATTTTGTGTTTTTCATTAAAGGTCACTTTTATTTATCGAATTGCAAAATGAATAGAAAATATAGTCAAGACATTGACAAGGTTATAAATAATGATTTTTATTTGAAATAATATTTTGTTAGGACACCAGCTGCTTACATCTAGTTTATCATTGATTCAGCTCATCATCATGACAGACAACAGCACATAGAAGGTTGGCTAACACGCATGAAGATAAGAAGGGTATGAAGGGTTTTTTTAAGCAATGAGGTGATTGGGACATACATTGTGTAAAATGGGTTTGTAACACAGCAAGAGGAGAGATCACCTTGTGTACAAGAGGGTACGCCAATGAACTTTTTTCTTGTTCTATGAAAAGTTGGAGGAGTTTACTAGGTGTTAGACCAGTAAACCAGTAAATCGGAACTAATAAGTCAAGGTCTCATGCACACAGCAAACACACAGCTCTTATCGCAACGTCCTCCAGTTTGTTGTTCTTGCTTCATGACGTGCAGAAATGACGTTGCTACACCAAATGCCGCCTGGCTTATGTCACATTACGTTCCTATAACACACGCCAATGCAGAAACTATTTGGTCCCAAAACACAAAAATATGGCTTCATCAGACCGATTTTTGTTTAGATCTACATATTACAAATATTAAATGAATTGTGGGATTATTTGTGTTTCACAGGCTACAATCACAATTGTCACCAACTATTTGCAACTTTCAGACCAGACCAGTTAAGTCAACATGTTTGTAGAAGATAATAATTCTCCACATTATTTACACAAACATCTGAATAATAAACATGCATTGCCAGTCTAAAAATACATCTGTAAAATAGGGCTGCAACCCATGACTTTTTTAATAGTGATTATTGAAATGACTATTCGATTGCTTGTTTGGTTTATAAAATGTTGTAAAACGTCAATCTGTGTTTTCCAACGCTAAAGATGCCAACAGTCCACAACCCAAATATCATCACTTAACTATTATAGAAGACTAAAGAAGCCAGAATGTATCCAGATTTGAGAGGATGGAACCAGAGATTATGGGCATTTTCTTTATCAAAATGACCCATATTGATTATCAAAACAGTTGCCAATTAATGTATACCTCATCTTTTTATTTACATTTTAGGTTGCATCTACAGCTTTGGGTACATTTTTACCACTTTATGAACCAAACAACTAATTGATAAACATTTTTATAATCAACAGTTTATTCAACAATAAAAATAACTATTGGTTGCAGCCCTATGCAGCAGATGGCTGCCTTAAAATATAATTTGTAAAAATTGTCAGGATATAAATACTTTGGATTACTTTCGGAATACTTCAGAAAGGTCTTTCTGGTCACCCTGAATAGCAGCAGCTTGGTGGAAGGAAGGCAGGGACAGCTTTTACTGCACTGTAATGTAATGTAGGGTTGCAACCTCGTAGGTAAAATGATCTTCATATATATATTTCCATGTCAAAAAAGGCATCCCTGACACTGTCTCCTTTTCTGCTATAGTCTGCCCCTCAGAAGGCAGGTGGACTCCAAAAAATCGGCCTTGTATGAGTTATATAGCTTTTTTAATGAAGTAATCCCTCTGATTTATCCAGATGCATTCACTGTCCCATCAATTCTGCAGGTTAACGCATCCGGAGTCAGTGAACCCTCCACGGAGTCTGCGCACTGCGCAGCTCCGAGCGGGACAAGGTCAGCAATTCGCCTGTTAATGTCACATTTCTATTTATAAAGCTCTTTGACCACTGTTCAGCTTTCTTTGGCACGTCGAGCCGAGTCAGTGGCGAACAAAATACATACATGTACATGTACATGTGCGGTGGCCGTCGATGCCCGCGCGGCAGGTGGAGGATGCGGGGAAGCCCGCAGCAGAGCTCCGTTTCAGGACAACCGGATGATTCGTGGCTAACGCTCCGCGGCGGCAAAACGCACCATAATTCCTATTTTTTTTCCTAACCTGTGGAATTCACTAAACTTGCGATGTGAAAAAAGTATAGAATTCCCAATAAAAGGCCTCGTTTCAGAGGTGTTCTGCTGTGAATTTACAGTCGGGGTTAAGTTAGTGGGCGTTGCCGTCCAGAAACAGCGTGAGAAGGAGCCCTGTGTGTTTATTATATATTCATATTCATATAAAGTAACAACTTTAAGCGCGTACATGTTAAAAGAAGACTAAACATGTTAGTTACTATACGGAAATGTGAACCTACGTTTCAAAGCAACAGACGTCCTCTCCCTTATTGGGGTGTTTTAACGTTAGCGACAGTTACCTTAACGAGAGCCGCTAGCTACGACAGTTAGCTGTTTATCTTGCTGAGGGGCCACGAACCCGTAGGAGTTCGGTAACGCAACGAAAAAAACAAAAAAACAAAACACATTTAAATGTCCCAGTCACCTGTCAGTTGTGTCTCCAGGTCCGGACGGCAGCAGGAGAACAGGGCAGAGTGGCGGCGGCTGCGGGCGGATCCGTTTCCTGGACGCGCCGCTGCGGTGGAAGAGGAGAGGGGGCGTGGCCAGCAGCCTGTGAGGGGGGCGTTACCGTAAATGACCCGAGAGAAACGCAGCATATAGACACTGCTGTATGTGAGGAGAAAATGAAACAGCTACACTGATTTTCTGCTTGTACAGTTCTGACTGGCGTAATGTATGGAGTAGATCGATTAGATTACATTCATATTAAAATGGAAATGCCACTAAAGCACAAGGAAAGTAAAAAAATAAAAATAAATAAAAATGAAAAAAAGCAGTCAGCTGAAATCCATACATCAAATGTGTATAATGTTTACTCTTTCCGCTGTGTGTTTCTTTCATTTCATCTTTGATCGTGCCTAAATGCAAAAGTCCTTAAATGTAATGTTGATTAGATCACATGCAAACTTGTCACCTTCAGGTCTGCATGCAAATGTCCTTCCTCCCTTTAAGCGGGAACCTCTCCTCCTTCCCCTGGAAGCAAACCCTCTCATCCTTTGTTTCTGTTCAGTTGCCTTTTGTGTTCCAATTGCTGCGATTTCCTTGTGATCACTGGTCAGGGTCAGCCTGCTGCCACAGAGCCACTCACCTATTTTTGAATATCAATAAACCGCCAATATTACAGCAATGTGAAAAATGTGTACTAATTGAAAACAAATTCTTAAAGAAACAACTGAATGGCCATGATTAATTGCAGAGGGGCAGCATATTATATGAAAAAAAAAAAAAAAAACGTTAAATACCTCAGACAAAAAAAGTGCAGCTGTGCAACATGATTTCCCTGCAAATCAGAATAATTAAAGTTTAGTGCATATTTCGTGAAAGTTGAATGTGCAATATTATGCATGCAATGGTGTTAATCTTGATGTAATCTGTTATATTTTTATGACAAAAAAGGACTGAATTGGATTTAATATGTCTGTAGAAATACTCACAAAAACATTCAGTTGAATAATTTGAGTTTCCCAATTTCTAAGCTTTACCAGACACATGCACACATGCTGTTCATACACACAGACAAGGGCCACTGCAGCGAGCAGGTTATGTAACCACACGACTTTATGTAACCTGGCACCGCAGTGCTGTTTTTTGGGCAGACAAGAGAGCAGTACACAGCAGGCCTGTACTGCAAAACCAACGGGAAACATCATGACAGCATTATTTCACAAGGTTCCACACGTTAACCAAAACCCATAGCAGTTACTTTTGTGTTGTTTGCAGTCAGAATATTGAAACAGATCGTGCACATTATCAGACAGATGACTGAAATGCTTAAACATCTCAATTTCTTTCCCTCACATCATTCGCCGTATCTCGTCACATCACATACGCCATCTTTTATTATTTGGTGCGTTTTTTGTCAGGGTGGGCAAACTTCTGATCTACCAATTATTTAGATGAAGTCATTAGTACAATGTGTACTCTTAGTGTGAACATTCTGTATGAACTGGAACACAGTGTACTCTTCCTCTCAACACAGTGCATATTCCTTCATATCTGGTGGGTGTATCAGGGATTTAAGTCCAATGGTGCTATGATGTATATGAACACATGGGGACATTTTTAGCAGAGATTTATGGAATGTTTGAAATACTGTCTTCTAGATTTTTTTGAGGGGGGGGGGGCACATGTCTTGCTCATACATATCAAATATCAAGTATATGGTCAGCATACTTTACTGCAGTAAAATTGTCCCATCTCTCGGCTTGTCATACAGTCAGTTTCTAAAAGGCTACTCAGCCTGCAGTTCCCATGGCCCCGCCCCCTTTCCCTCTTCTTTATCTTTGCTGCTATTTGAACAGGGATTGTGAGTGAATGAGCTCAAATCTATTAAATATAACAATTAAGATTGAAAAAAAGGGATTTTAGGCGAAACAACCTTTAACTACAAATATGTGACCTGTCATCACCTTTTGGCGAAACAAAAAATGCATTTTATGTATTGTGTTGTCCTTTTAAAGGTATTTTAACAGTGAAAAAATGACTGAACTGGTTATGATTTAGTGCACAGGTCAAATAATGTACGTAAATATATTTATTTTTCTCAAAAGTTGTCATGAAAACAAGCCGGAATGAAATAGAAGTAATGAAGATATTTTTGTAAAATGTGCAAAATAGGAGTAATAAGTTGACTGACAAATAATTACTCCAGTAAAATTATAGATGACGAAAATTTCTACTTAAGTAAGTTTACAAAGTGTTTTATACTTAGTTACTTGACACTTCTAACCAGGCTGCAAATAAATAAAACTTTATGACATATTTTAAATGCCATTCTGTTATATTTAAAATCAAGGGTCGAAAAAGAGAGGATGTTTTATTGCTGTATAGTTTGTGAACTCCACTAATACCTATTTATGATATTGGGCTATATAAATAAAATTGATTTGACGTAACAGAAAACTAACAGCAGGAAACATTCCTACTGTAAAACAGTTCAGTATGAACCCATTAAACTCAATTAGCGGCTTGACTGGTATGTGGTTGCAGATCCACTGACGTCAGTAGTAAACCAGCTGCTGTAAAGCACAGGATGTGCCACAATATCAGCGGCAGGCACAAATATGAAAGTCTAAACACATCACGTCAGTCAGATAAGTAACGACGCCCGGTGTAAACGTACAAGATCAGAGTACAGAAGATTTATCCTAATTGTGGTCACTTTGCAGCTTTGACAGGGGCAGGGGTGACAAAGATTCCTCTGATTTAGGCACATATTGTCCTCTATTTTTATAAGTGACCTATAGTGACCTTGCTTAATGTGCAGAATCCAGTCAGTGGGTTAGTATGCCACCGTGGGCTAGCGGATCGAACGCTGTGAAATCCTGCAAAGACACTCATGAGAGAACGTGGCCATAATGATTTTGCTGATCCCCCTGACTTTTCATCTGGAAGCACATAAAAAAAAATTCTCAGTAGGATATGACCAGATATCTGCACAGAGAGTGGCATCAGCATCATCTGCACTTTGTATTTAGGGATAAATGTTCTGTCCATCCTCTGCTTGCTGGATTTGTTGTAATGGTTATTAATCTAATACATAGAAACTGCAAAGCCCCCCGTATTTCCCATCTATCTCCCTACACAACTCCCTCAAGAACTTCAACCAAAGGAATAGTTCAACGTTTTGGGAAAACACTGTATGTATATTATATGCTTGGCAACTAAAGCAGTTAAACACAATTCCTATGCAACACTGGTTTATTTCAATAAATCCTACTATAAGATGTGGGTTACCTCTCTGAACAAAGATAAATTATTTCATTCACATAGGTAAATCTATCAAATATCAATATCACTTTGATTATTTCAAACAGGTCCTCATTGTACTGTCAATAAGCAAGTCAAAAAGGTCCAACAATTCAAATTAACTCGATTCAATTAATACATTTATATAGCACCGAATAATAACACCAGTTCTCTCATGAAACTTTTATAAAACATACACGTTGCAATATTATATCTAGGAATTCTATTTCATTGTTTCATGTCTTGGTTTTGTATAATACATATAATACATGCACAAGTATGTATATGTGTGTAAATGGAGTGTGTGAGTCATAAACATGACCTGCCCCAGAAGGAAAAGTCATATCAGGACGTCAAGTTCCAAAAGTCCATATATCCGGCTATAAATCTCCTGCAGTCTTACCTTGTGACATTGCACTCATAGTCATGTTGGGAAAAAGTTGAGGCAGTGTTTCCTTCTCCTACAGCAGAATGGTGAGTACAACAACTTAAAACGGTTTACACGTTGTTTAGCCATTGCCTAACTGACAATCTGGTTCGTTCTATACTATCTAATGTGCTTGTATAGAGCATATATGTCATATCGATCATGTGACAGTAATGTTCTTTATGTGTGTGTTTTCCTGCTATGACACTGAATTGTCCACTGTTACTAAAGGGACAGATCTACATTTTCAAAGATTGCCCGTGTGTTTGATGGATTTTTTCTATGTGATTTACTAAGAATAATGCAAAAATGACACCAGCTGCAAATGACAATAGCAGTATGTAAATTAGGTTGTTCTAATGGTTTCCACGGAGAATGTAGAAATGCAACAGTTATGTGTTTGAATGTTTAAATTTAGATTTCCATGAGGAACTGACTTGTGAAAGCCGTTTAGACGACTGTATCAGACCGACTATTTCCCAATGACTATCATGTAACCTTTTATGCGGTGTCACAAATCAGTAATTCGTGTAAAACAAAAGGATAAAAGAAGCTCCTTTTGTTAGAGAAAAGTTGTAAATCAGGCAGATGAGCGCCAATGACCCCACTTCTCCTCCATAAAACGGCCGAATGTGAAGCCACAAATGACCGGCCTGCTGTGTGTGGAAGTGTGTGAGAGCCATTTTCAAGGGACTTAATGAAGATAAACACAGCAAACAGATGTGTATAACAGCATTGTGCTCTGGCACACCATCGGCGTATCAGTCCTGCAGCTGTACTGGTGCAGCAGAATAAGTATTTCATGCAAAACGCAGCTGTGGAAAGCAGATATTGTAAGAATAGCATTCAGTCATTAAATATCAATGCAGACTGATTTACTGACTTTACTGCTTAACCACATTAAATGGAGGTAACTCATTTAAATAAAACAAGCCTCTCCTTGCACCTGCAAACTTGAGGAAAAATATGTTAATCCTGCATATTGATAGAAGTGAAAAAGGATAAAAAACTGTTCTCTTGCACCTTCCCCTCCATTTAAGCAGATAAACTGTTTTCAGCTGCATTAACATATTTGCACAAAGGTTTTCTAATGATCCTTTAGTGTCTAATGTAATCAAACAAAATGTACCATTAGAACACTTGTTCTGTGGATACACCTATGTAGATATTGCATCAAAATCCAGACATTTTCAGCTAAAAATGTCTGGAACTTGGAAAAGTGGCAGTGAACTAGTCACACAAAACAGTGCTTTTCTTTCAAAAAGTAGGGAAAAAGGACCCCAAACCTTTGATCAATAGTGCATTCTCTCTACTTTTTTTTAAACCATTTTTGTAAAAAATTGGCAGTAGGGTGTAAAAATGGCCAAGGACGAGACTGTAAAATAGCATGAAATAAAAATACAATAACAAAATGTTAATTGCTGAATAAGCTTTTGCCAGAATTCTGCCCCACTGATTCAAGGAGAAATCATTGCGTTGTTAAAGGTTTGCACTCTGTTGCTCTTCTAGTTAATTTATTTATGGCTCATATGATTGAGACTGATACAGTGTTACATAGGCAAACTGAGGACAGCATTGCAGAGTTTACAGCGGATGCTAAAAGGACTTTTATGAGAATAACAGATTAAAAGAGTAAGATAAAAAAAAAAAGTATAGCGAGGTACAATAAATACAAGGCGTGTTTCTGAATTATCCAGGATTATGAAGATAGAAGATCTTAGAGGTGATGAAGTTTTTTTTTTTTTTGGTTTCTTTCACATATTGTAGACGTCTCCTGCTGGGCTGTGCTGTCTCCTCTTCCTCTCTGTAACGGCATGCTACTGGGCGCCCGCGGGTTGCTATGCCAACGGCAAGGTCACCAGAGTCTGTGGCACCATGGAGCCTCACCATGAAGTCCCCGGTCAGACCGGCCACAGCCCCTACCGCCTGATCACCAACGCCACCGTGTTCGGCCCCGGAGAGCATGTCCAAGGTAAATGTTTTAAATTAAATCTTGAATATGGGGAACACACACACACACACAAAAAAAACAACCACTGCAAATCAACCATTTTCTCAAACCATCCAGTCATCCTGTCGGCTGAAACAACGCCGTATTTTGAGGGCTTCTTTCTTCAGGCCAGAGATGCGACCGATCCAAACTCCGTGTCCACAGTCGGCACCTTCACCCTGACAGACAGGACCAAGACGCAGCTGCTCACCTGTAATAACCAGCAGGTGTACACTCTCACACACACATACACATGTATAGAGAAGGGTGTTTGGCATTACAAACCTTGTGAAATGGATAACTAAACACTAAAGGAAACAAGATTAAAACTATGAAATTGTTTATTTTTATGGGGTCTTTAGCAAGAAAAGTGTATAAAATGAAGATTTAATGCAATCGAGGACCTTAACCTCTTAACCTTAAGTGGTGTGTGTGCGTGTGTGTGTGTGTGTGTGTGTGTGTGTGTGTGTGCGTGCGTGCGTGTGCAGGGTTCAGCAGTGAGTCACACGAGTGAAGCCAAACAATCAAAGGTCGTCGTCATCTGGAATGCTCCTAAAGATGCTCCTGGTGTGGTGCAGTTCTTGTGAGTTAACACGTGGGCAAATCTTAAATCTGAAGGATATTTGATGTATAAGAGGAGCATAAAAATTCCATAATTGTGTTTCCCTGTTTGGATGTAATGGAAATAAAGAGGAATTTTTGAACTACAAAAACGTTTCAGAAGACATCTACTTGATTCGGCTAATTTGGATGCTTCACATTTATAATAGTCAATATAAATAGGAGGAATGATCATGGCAAGGAAAAAATATAAGAAATGACCATTTGGGTTCCTGAATGTTTGCTTCAAGACAGATTAGAACAACTGGAACCTTTTGAGTGTTGCCTGCTAACAGTTATTTCTATTCATATTTTCCAGTGTGACAGTAGTTAAACACTACCGTGAATTCTGGACGAAGCAGCCGGGGCCGATGATCCGCCAGCAGGGTTTTACTCTGCCCCCGACCCGGCCCACCACAACGGCCACCGGAGCACCCACCACCACGCCCTCCATCCTGCCCGGACCCGTGAGCCTGACTCTACCAATAAATCAATGAATCAATAAGTCTCCAAACCATTGTAACGTGTTAAGATGAAAATGTGCCCTCTTAGTTCACAGCTGAGGGATGCGGCCAATGGAAGTCCTGCCTCTCGGACCCCCCAGGGTGTGATCCAGAAGATCCTCAATGCTTCTTCCTGTCCATGACTCCAGAGGGAGCAGACACAGTGGTTTGAACTAATTCATTTTATTTCCAGGCACAGTTCCTGGAACTAAAAATCAATATCCATATTTATTAATATACGCTTAGATGAATTAGTTATTGTGTGTTTCAGTTCATGAATTAGCTTGAAAATGTCGCCACCTACAGGCAGGATGCCACTTTACAAGAAAATTCCGAAGAGAAGTTGTGAATTCACTGCACTTGATAAATTACCAAGAGAAAATCAGCTTTGTTATCTTGAGTTAATGAAACAATTAATTGTTAATCTTGAGATAAGGGCATTAAAATGATAATCGCCACAAAGGAAGCTACGGTCTCCTGTAATCTGAAAATTACTGAATCTGAAAAAATCATTTTTCTAATATGAATTTAGCTATTTTTTTAAGGTTAAAAATGAACTTTATTTCTCCTTTCGGTTTCAAATATCCTTCTGTAATTCTCCATATGTTGTGTAGCAACTGTTAAAGTCTTAGTCTTTCACTGGACTATAATGAGCAGCTAAAAAAAAAAGGTGAATCTGGCTACAGATAACTACAGAGTTTTCCTCAGAATTTTGAAGTTAAAGTCACAATTCTGACCTTTTTTTAAAAAAAAATAAAAATCAATTAAAACATTTTTTTGCATCTCAGTGGATGTAATGTTCTTCCATAGATAACCACTGTGTGTTCATATTTTTTCTCTGCAGTCTGTGATGTTTGAGCTGACTGGACCGGCGGAGGGATACGTTTCCTTTGCTCTGTCTTGGGACACATGGATGGTAAACTAGTTCTTTAATTGAAAACAATACCTTGCCTCACATACGGTTTTGCCTAATGACTGATGTTTCATACAACTGGCCACAGGATTTGTGATTTTGATTGTATTTTGTGAATAGTTCATTTAGTTTTCTTCAAAATTTGTTTAAAATAAGGATGCTTTGCTCAAACGTGCTCCATCACTCCCTTAATGAGGTTTGAGAACCTACTTGTGTGATATATTTAGCATCCTACACTTGGATATAAGAGTCTCTATATTAATTCAGTGTTCATGTATTTGTGTGTTTGTGTGTCCAGGGCGATGACGACGTGTATATGTGTGTAAAAGATGGAAACAGTGTGTCAGTGACCGCTGCTTTCGTCAGTGGACGTACGTACCCGGAGGATATTTCACAGGTGACAAACGCAGCCAGAAAAAAAAAGGGGGGGGGGTTCAGAGTAACACAATGCACTATGAACAGGAAGTACACAAGTGTGATATATTTAAGAAATAATTTGTGAAATGGAATGAAGAATTTGTGAAACAGCCAATGTCGGCTTTTTTAAGGATGCATCTTTTTTCATAATGTTCTACGTGCTCTTTTGTAATGCACTGTTCACTGTTCCATTTAACAACAACTACATATACAAATGAATAATAAAACATTTGGATTTGTTGTGCCTGACTAATGTTGCACATTCAGTATTTGCACCTAAAACATTGAACATTGCCCCACGATTGGCTGGCGACCATCTGGGGTGTATCCCTGCCTCTCGCCATAAAATGCGCTGGGATAGGCTCCAGCAGACCCCTGCGACCCTGAAAAAGGAATAAGCGGGATAGAAAATGGATGGATGGATGGATGGACATTGAACATTTTAGGTGGACCCCAAAAACTTTTTAGCAGTTTTTTTTCACCTTTTTAAAATAACTTTTTAAAAAATGTTTTAAAGTGAAATAACACAGTCAAATCATATACAGAACTTTGTTTTCTCACAAGTTAAAAAATATGGTGACAGATAAAAGACAGATAAAGTAGCTTTGCATTGCACATAAACTATAAATAGGATTACAGTAAAGGTGCAGTGTGTAAGATTTAGCTGCATTTAGCAATAATAATAATTATATAATATAATTCAATCAAAAAAGGAATTGTGCTTTTATATCATAGACTGAGGGAATAATGTTACTGCAATATTTATTCTCGCCACTAGGTGGCACTAAACACTACTCCATTGTACCTTTATTTAACAGATTTTAATCAGTTAAATTCAATAAGTTCTTTGCTATATATATATTAATATTTTTTTCTATTGCATGTATTTTACTCTTGCCTAAAAATATTTTTTTTCCTTCCTCTCTTTAATTTTTGTTCCATCCTTTGCTTAATGTTAAATAAGTCACTCAACTTTACAAAAATATAGAATCCTCAGACTAATTAGTCCTTAAAATATACACATTCGATGTGCATTTAAATGGTTAAGATTCAAAACCATGTGTGTGCTTTAGTCGGGTCTCTCCTCGGTGTCATGGCGACTGGTGGATGGAGCGATCCAATGCCGCTTCACTCGACCGGTCAGACTGTCCAATCAGGAACCAAGGCGCTATGATCTGGACCAGGAGTACTTCCTGTTTCTAACCAGCGGACATGCTGAGTATGGTGAGTAGTGTTAGGTAGTACACACACTCCCCGAGGCCAAATGAAACAGCAGCATGGGTAATGATATCAGTTTTATCCGACAAACATAAAGACACTAACAGGAAATGGAATAAGGTGTTAACTTGGCTAGATTGAAATGTTGACCACCAGCTGGAAAATCTGTGATTACCTGAATGACCTTTAAACTGAGGAACTCAACAAGCTCTGTCTTTTCTCCTTCTCCACCAGGTAAAATCCGGAAACACCATCGCCAACCACTGATCTCCTCCTGCAGGAAACAGATCAGTGGCCCGCCCGAGATTCTGCAAGGCTCCCGGGGGCCGATGATTCTGAAGGCACATGGTACTTGTTAGATTTGAGTGGCTGTTGCAGTCAGAGTAGTCCAGAAATTTTTTTATTTAACAAGCCTTTTCTTTTTACAATATTTAACATAAATATATATGTAATCAGGGTTTGACGTCTTCATACAAGTGGGAAGAAGTGTCATAATTAACCCCATCATAGCCATTTAATTACACACGAATGAACTGAGTTGAGGGAAATAACTGTGAAATTCTACTTCACCAGGTGCAATGATGCTTGTAGCCTGGGTGCTAACAGGAAGTATCGGCACCTTCACTGCCAGCTTCTATAAACCTGATTGGCCCAATCAGACTCTGTTTGGCCAGAAGGTTTGGTTCCAGGTGGATATCTCTCCCTCTATCACAAACACACAAAAACACATAGAGTACATGTCAGCTTCACCAGAGATTCAAAAGATTAAGGGAAAAATGTGTGTGTGTGTGTGTGTTTGTGTGTGTGTGTGTGTGTGTGTGTGTGTGTGTGTGTGTGTGTGTGTGTGTGTGTGTGTGTGTAGGTTCATCGAGGCCTGTTGATAGCAACTGTGACTCTGACTATTACAGCCTTTTCCCTCCCATTTGTCTACAGGGGCGGCTGGAGTGAGGTACAGTATCCACCTACATCTACTCAGACCATTATGTCCTGTGATGGAATCAGTAATCTAGATCAAGGAAATTGCTAAAATAAAATAAATAAATAAATAAATATATACACATCAAAACCTATAACTGTGTGTGTGTGTGTGTGTGTGTGTGTGTGTGTGTGTGTGTGTGTGTGACTCAGGACGCAGGTGTCCACGCCTACTTGGGTTGCTGTGTCCTGGCTCTAGCTGTGATTCAGCCAATCATGGCTGTATTCAGACCACCACCTGACTCTCACAGGTAAACACGGTTTAAAAAAGGTTTATGCAAATTAGTACTTCTACTTTACATTATATATTATATATACATACTTATACATTGCCATCTACATTTTGCTGCTAATCCCTGTCTCTGTCCAGACGATACATCTTTACCTGGGCTCACTGGGCAGTTGGCTCTGTGGCTGAGGTCATGGCAGGTCGGTTTCCTATAATTACAGTTTGATCTCTGCTGACTAATTAACCGGTTATTTAACTAATCCCGGTCTCCGTGTGGCCACAGTGGCGGCCATGTTTCTGGGCGTGGGTCAGTCGTCTCTGCTCCTCCCCTCGCCGTGGGCCACCAACGTTCTGATTGGCTACGTGACCTGGCAGGCTTCATTCAGGTCGCTCCTCCTGATGCACAAACATCTCTATGTCAGCAAATGTAAGTCAAAGCTGGAGGTGCTCTCACGGACGTCATTTCACATTTGGGATTTGACTCTGAATCTACTTTTACACTAAAACAAATGTTGTTGTTCGACCAGCACCACCGAGTTTAGACGACCAACAGAGAATCCTTTCTGGCCAATCACAGCTCGGTCACTGGGTAGGTTTCTCAAACTTTTCCTTTTAGAATACTATTCCTGTCCTACTTAGTGGTGATTTAAAAAATGTAGTGGTGATTATTTATTTTTATTTTTTTTACGTTTTTGTTATATTACTACAACATTCAGAGCGAAAGATTCTAAATGATGTAAAGTCATTTAGTGTCATGTTTAGAGCAGTGGTGTCACACATAAGGGACTGGTCGAAAGTGTCACCAAAAAAAATATTTCTTAAACAAAGTTTGAAATCAGTGGGCATCTTTTAGGGCTAAAAGGATACAAAGGTCAAAGGTTAATTAATGTCTATTGTAAATTATGCATATAATTGTTTACTGGTCCAGCCCACTTGAGATCAAATTGCTCCATATGAAGTAAATTGCAAAGCGAATGCAACAGAGCTATTACATGAAAATGTTGAAGGAAACATCTCCTCTACTTCCTAACTTCTCCCTTTCTTGATGTTTCAGGAGGCCTTCATCAAGTCGCTGATCTTGGCGGTTTTCGCTTTGGGAAACTCTGGTCTATTAACAGCTCTGCTGTCTTTCATAGCTGGAATTTGACATTTAATTGGCAAACAATAGAAATACAAAAACACTTCCCTAATATATTTACATTTTACAAATGCCAACAGGTTCTCACATATATAGTTATTTCCTTTATTAAATCAACAGCACTGATTAAGATAGAATTAGTGTAATTGTTCAAAAAAACTCCGAAAGCCCACTTAATGTAAATATGGAGGTACATTATACATTTACCTTATTCCTGTACATAAGTAACGTGAATGTTGCTATTATTCCAATTTCATTTTCAGTAACATTATTATATTTTAATAGCAGCACTTTGCTTGGTTCCTATTGAATAGTTCATCATCAGCAACATCTGCCTTTTAAAGTTTTTGATTTATTATTACATGTTGTACCCATTCAATTGCACCATGTCTCCTCCCTCAATAAAGTTTACAGAGCTCATTGTCAGTGTCTCACAATACACAGATGTGTATGTTATTTAAGCAGAAAAATGCCCGGAACACACGAAAATCTTTCCAGTGCATCCTATACCAGTCAACCAGCCTGTCAGTGTTTGCTGTAAGTCATTTATTTGGTGTGCATCCTGGACATTGAAAACAATGATTTGCTGTTTTGTATTCAATAAAATAGAGGGTTTGTGTCACTTCCAAACAGGTGGAAAATTCACCTGCTCCCACCTTGTTGTAAAGTAATATTTGTTATAGACAGTAGATGGCAGTAGCAGCTTTCAACTGGAGCCTAACAGTTTTTTTTGGTTGTTTGTTTGATTGAAATCTTTATTGTCTGGCCATAAAAGTTGGCATTAGAGCACAAATAGTACAAATCCCAGACTGACCTATTACAACTTGTGTTATATTGTAACACAGAGCAGTAGAAATAAGGGAAACAAATAATAGGGATGAATGTGAAAGTAGTAGTGAGAGACACTGACTTTTTGTTATATTTGCATCACAATGAATTAATTTGGCACAAGTTTGTGTTAAAACACACAGATGATCACAACTGCAGCAGCATTAGAGTTTATATAAAAAAAGAATTTTTAATTATGTTCAAAGGAATAAAGATTGTGCCCCACGATTGGCTGGCGACCATCTGGGGTGTATCCCCCTGCCTCTCGCCATAAAATGCGCTGGGATAGGCTCCAGCAGACCCCTGCGACCCTGAAAAGGAATAAGCGGGATAGAAAATGGATGGATGGATGGATGGATGGAATAAAGATTGATTCATGAAGGATTGATGCGAGTGCTGTCAAATAGAAGAATCAGTGTCATAAATATTCTGGAGAACAAGAAACATTAGAGAGGGAAAGCTTGGAGCAGAAGAAATGAAAAATGTATTTGCCCTTAGAGAGTCTTTTCTATTATTTGAAAAGAAATTGGACTGGACAAAATAATCTAATGTCTAATTTGTAGTTTTATTTTCTTGTGTTGGGGGTTAGATAACTCCTTTCACACTTGATCGCAAGCACATGGGGTTAAATCAGTTTAACCTACATGTAAAAAAGGTCAAAAAACGAGGAGAGGGAATGAGAACAAAGCGTGAGTTAGTGGCGTTATCTGATGGAAAAGGTCTCAGCAGGACATGGAGACGTCTTCCTGTTGCTAGGCAACGATGTCTCCAGCTAAGTGTTTGAGAGACGTTCGGCTGCGATTGATGCTGAAGTAAAAACTCTCAATTGGCCAACATTAAACTATGGGAACTCTGGGAGTAGTTTGATTTATACACTATATGTAGAATATTTTATTTTAAACCTTCAACTTTGTCAGTATCTGTCTTTTTATGTGGCTATAGTGTTTTAAGAGTATTTCATCATTCAATTTTTTTAAGCTGAATTTGATAAATCTTTATTTTGCTTGTGAAAATACAAAAAAAGAGTGATTTCACTAATATTTAATTTTTATTCATGAAAAAACTCCCCCTTGTCAGATCTGGACTAACTTCATAAGAAAACTGCAAATTTCCTATTATAGTTTTTCTCCATTGCTCACAGATATTTTTGTGTGTTTTATGTCTTCTGCATATTCAGTGTTACTATACATGTACTCCTGAAATATTACTAAACACTGTTTTTACTTAAATATATAACAGCAAACAAATATACAGTAATAAGAAAAGAAAAGAAATATGGAAAAGTTGAACATCAGTCTAAATAAGAAAGAGAATAATGATTGTTACAGACGAGAAGTGTAATTGTACAATATACAGCAGAGGCTTTGAGAAGAACCTGCAGCTCCATTATAGGGAAAAAGATTCTTTCATGTGTGTGTTTTTCCTGATTTTGGTCAATTTGGTTTTGTTTTAAAGGAGCGCTAAAAAACTTGAAATAGTGGAACGACTACAAAAGTTTGACCGCCTCTGGTTTGATGGACAGCAGTGCGTGCAGTGTAACTGTCTTTCTTATAACATGGGTATACCAATTTTTGATTAAAAAAAAATACTGAAAAACTGTCCTAAAAGGTTAGAATTCACACATACAAGTCACAATAAACTGTATATGTGAACAGCCTCTGAACAATAAAATGATTTCACAAGAACAATCCAAATTGAGCAATAACGAGGCCACAGATTGTCCAGGAACTGGACCCGATGGAGGTTTTGTCCATGCTCCCCGCTGCCGGACACCCTCCACCCCGCCCACGCTCTTCCTCTGTGTTACCCAGGTCGCCGCAGCCCTAAGCCTGCCCTGCTAGAGGCCAGAGATCCCAGTGGAGCCATCTGTCCAAGGCGTGACTCGGCCTCCTCCGCCTCCCTCCTTCCTCCTCCTTCCTGTCCCAACACTGACGCCAGCTGCCGACACTCCGCAGTCCCCGGGGTGTGCGGGGCCTCGTTCTTACGCACAACCTTGAAGTCTATACCGGCAGGCCACTGAAGGGTAGCTGCAAGGTGTTCCTTGTCCCTTCGGAAGGTGTCAGAAGCATTTCGCTTTCATTACTCAGGCAGAAGTACAGAGACTAGGGTCTAAAACGGGCTTCTGTACACGTTTGGTGCTTGTTGGTGTGTTATGGTTTGTGACATAGTGTGAAAACTAATTATCTCTATAACTGTGTATGAGCAGTGTATGCGTGTCTACTTGAATTTAAGATTATTAACTAAAGGTTATTAAATTTTGACCTGATATATATATATATATATATATATATATATATATATATATATATATATATATATATATATATATATATATATATATAAAATGCAAAAAAAAACACATTATGACTTTGCAACCAGATGTTAGAGACAAATGTTTTCATTAGTATATTAAATATAATAATAATTATATTTTTGTTTAAAATGATTAAGTTAAAATAAAAAAAAAGATAAATAATTTGAACTTAGACAGGTTGGTGCAAAATTTGTTTTAGACATATCGTTAAAATCGGAACTGTAGTGAATGTAATGGCTGTGTGTGAAAGCTAAATCATCTTTAGGTCAATAGGCTAAGTATAAACACAAGCTTTTTTCTCAAGTAAAGGTGAAAAACTGCTACAACGTACTTGTACTTTGTGCTTTTGCTATTCTGGTGAGCATTATTGCAGTCATGTGTAATATTGTCCCAGGTTAGCTTCACCAACATCACCTTCATTATGATTTTATCTCGTCTCAGTTGGTTTATAATGCATGAAATCTAGTGATGCACGATATATCGGCCAACCGATATATATCGGCCGATATGTCACGTTTTTTAACTTATCGGTATCGGTCCGATATCAACAAATTCTGGCCGATATGTCAACAATGTGCAGAGTTAAACCGCTACAGTTAGTTGGGTCACTGTCTGCGTGTCTCTCGGCGACGCGCTAAGCTAGCTGGTCCTAGCGGGCTCCTCCGTCACATCGCATCGCCCGAAAAGACAAAAAAAATGCGCGGAACGTTGCTCCAGGGTGTCGGACGCCGTCCTGCCGCCTTCTCGTCGGCGGCCGCGGCGGAGGCGGAGGAGGCCGCTGTCTTTTCGGGCGATGCGATGTGACGGAGGAGCCCGCTAGGACCAGCTAGCTTAGCGCGTCGCCGAGAGACACGCAGACAGTGACCCAACTAACTGTAGCGGTTTCCCCTAGCGGGCTCCTCCGTCACATCGCATCGCCCGAAAAGACAAAAAAATGCGCGGAGCGTTGCTCCGGGGTGTCGGACGCCGTCCTGACTCCTCCGCCTCCGCTGACGTCTCCGCCTTCGCGGAGCTCCATCGGGTCCGCTCCGCCGTACTTCCTCTAACCACATGACAGAGTTTTACAGTGAGCCTTCCTTTAAATAAAGAGCACTGTTGTGCTTTTCAAATGTACAGTGTTTTTTCTGGTCTGTACTAAATTAGTGACACTACAGAAAACTTTTTTTCTCTACATATATCGATATCGGCAAATATCGGTATCGGCAGTGACTGCCGATATGTATATCGGATATCGATATCGGCCGAAATTTTCACATCGGTGCATCCCTAATGAAATCACTTTTTATTAACGTGTGCATGGATAACACACACAGATATCCAGTCTTGGCGTGAAATGGCTTTTAATCACAATATATGTAAAAGTTACTGCACTTTAAAACCCAAACTCATTACAGTATATTTTCTGTTTCGGTTGTGAGCGTGTATGTTACAGTGTACATTTACTTTATTCAGTTTTATTTCCTATTAAGTGTTGATATTATTCAACTTTCTATTTCCAGTAACATTATTAATGTTTAATAGTAGCACTCAAGTTTGCCCCCATTAAATAATTCATCAAAGCAATCCCTGAATCAGCAGCGTTTGCTTTTTTCATGTTTAGCACCATGTGGGCTTCTCAGACTGTATCCAATTAATAACTAGTGTAATGAAATGTTCATTAAGACAGAGATAGAGACACTGACAGCAAAACATCGGACTCTTCAATTAGATATTAGACATAAACTAGACAATTCCTGCAGCATTACTATGACATTTTCATAGTAATGTTATTTATCACTATTCATCATACAAAAGTGAAAAATCTCAATGAAAGTCTGACTGACTGACACCATGAATCAGAGTATAGTACCATCGTGCATGCATGTGATTTGATCAAAGGTGTCAAATCACATCGACTTCTAGGGCTTTTAAAGGTTTTCTCCTGGTAGTTATTAGACTGTAGATGGCAGAAAACAGTGGTGTCTTTCGGGTAAGGCACTCGCCATACATTTATTTATTGGTAATAAATAATAAATTAAATTGAAAAAATATTAAAGGACTTTTCATTTAACAAATTGATAGCATTTGTTTTAAAGAGTAACAAAAATGCTTACCACCTCCACCACCACCTCAATCAATTTCTGCTTAGGCTATGAACTGCTGACAAGTACATATTAAATTCTGGTGATATATTGTTAATTATGACAATAAAAATACTATTATAGGAGAGTATGTGTCCTTTTGTTACTTTAAGTACACATTAGTTCTGTACCTTTCCTGAATTGCATTGTTTGACTATTTTTTAATTGTGGCCTTGCTATTTTTACTTAACCTGTTGATCTTTATCTGTCATATGTGAAAGACAGTGAAATATAATACATTTTGTATAGATTTATAGAGCAATCTTTAACTCTTCATGTAAAAATTGAAGCTTTTGAAATTCTTTGTTCTTTAAGGCATATGTGTTCCTCTCTTCCTGGAGGTCAGTGATTAGCTCATCTTGTCTCATTTTATGAGTAATCTTAAACTCTAAATGTGAAATTTGAAATTTCTGAAATTCTTTCTTCTGTGAGACGTTTATCTCTTTCCACTAGAGGTCAGATGTGGATTTATCCTCATGTATATTTTAGAGTTTCTGAAATCCCTACTTCTGTACGGTGTTTCTGTCCTTCTCCAGCTAGAGGAAGGCCATGAATTTATCCTGGCTCGATTGATGCTATCTTTAACTCATTGTGAACCTTGAAGCATCTATAGTCAAGATCCAGAATGTCTAAATTTTCTTGGAGCTCAGCTTAAATCCTGCTAGAAATGTGGTATGGATGACATATGCTGTTTAAAACTGTTTAAGTGTATGACTAAAAATACCTAATCTGATCTAGTTTAGTTTAATCTGGGTGGTTGGCGTCCACTATGGGCCTGATGTCAATAAGTTGCTCATTCTAGTTTGTGTAACAGTATTTTTTGTGGGTTGTGCTGACTTTGGTCCTGCTCCTAAGCCCCGAGAGCAGTCTGGTAAGGTTAAACCTGCCAGGAGCCAGAGGCCCCCCCAGCACACCTCTCAGGGTCCTAGAAGCACTCAAGCTTCTCCACCACGTCAAGGTACCAGCACAGGGAGAAGAAAAATACAAGCGAGACCGGAAAGTCTTATATGTGACATCAGCACTGGGAAGTTCTAATGTCACTTATGCAACTCTGGTCTGTAGTCTTTCTGGTTACATATTTTTAAAGTCATACACCTAAACAGTTTAAACAGCATATGTCATTCATAACACATGTATACCAGGATTTAAAGGTGAAGTTGTTCATTCACAGCTGAGCAGCAACAACTTGAAGCT
Source organism: Eupleurogrammus muticus (assembly GCA_036785175.1). Classification (NCBI taxonomy): domain Eukaryota; kingdom Metazoa; phylum Chordata; class Actinopteri; order Scombriformes; family Trichiuridae; genus Eupleurogrammus; species Eupleurogrammus muticus. Next base: position 10,643,945 of record JAYKQN010000014.1, on the reverse strand, counting down.
GAGCTCCAAAAAATGTGGACATTCTGGATCATGACTATAGACCAGTGGTCCCCAAACTAAGGCCTGCGGGCTAGATACGGTCTGCCTCTACATTTGGTCCTGCCCCCTGAACAATACCAGAGAGCGTTTTCTTTTTTTTTTTCATATACCGTATTTTCACGACTATAAGGCGCACATAAAAGTCTTATATTTTTGTGGACTGTGTATAAAAGAATGAGGATGTGCGTTATGCAGTACATCCTTGTTTTAACAACCCTGAAAATCGCAAAGAGACAGGCTTATAAAGCATAGTTTAAACTGAAGGCTATCAGATAGGCTCAGTTTTGCTCCCGCTCTATTTTTGTATATATACATTTAAATATATCTGTAGATAAGACCTGCTCCTTATAGTTAGGTGCGCCTTATGTTTGTGTTAACTACAGCGATGAATTATTTGGTTATTATTTATTTCATATATAGTGTTATTTATTTCCTGGCTTTTTTCTGTGAAGAACCCAGAAAGGGTTATTTGATTGTGGCTTTCTGGAAAACAATGCATTTTTACATTTAGGCACTCCTGAAATTGTCACACTTTTTCTGATACAAACTGACCCTAGTTATGTGGCCCTCACAGGAAAAAGTTTAGGGACCCCTGCTATAGATGCTTCAAGGCTCACGATGAGTTAAAGAATCAATTGAGCCATGATAAATTAATGGCCGACCTCTAGATGGGGAGGACAGAAACACTGTACAGAAGTCAGAATTTCAGAAACTCTAAAATACACATGAGGATAAATCCACATCTAACCTCTAGTGGAAAGAGATAAACGTCTCACAGAAAAAAGAATTTCAGGAATTTCAAATTTCACATTTAGAGTTAAAGATTACTCATAAAATGAGACAAGATGCGCTAACCACTGACCTCCAGGAAGAGACGAACACATATGCCTCAAAGAACAAAGAATTTCAAAAGCCTCAATTTTTACATTAAGAGTTAAAGATTGCTCTATAAATCAAGCCACGAAATTATTCACCATTGACCTCCAGGATGGAGAGACACAAACGTCTTAAAAAGGCTTCAGAAAAAAAAAAAAGGCTACATATTTATATAAAAAGTTCAAGATTGCTCTATAAATGAGCCACAAATTTGTCACCATTGACCTCCAGACGGAGAGAGACACAAACGTCTTACAAAGAGTTTCAGAAGCTTACATTTTCAAAGTTTTCGTTTGAACTTTTCGTATAAAAATGTAAGCTTCTGAAACTCTTTGTAAGATGTTTGTGTGTCTCTCCGTCTGGAGGTCAATGGGGAAAAATTCGTGGCCCGTTTATAGAGCAATCTTGAATTTTTCTTGTCTTAAAAAGGCTTTGGAAGTTTACATTTTTATATGTGTCTCTCTCAGTCTGGAGGTCAATGGGGAAAAGTTTGTGGCCCGTTTATAGAGCAATCTTGAACTTTTCTCATCTTAAAAAGGCTTCGGAAGTTTACATTTTTATATGTCTCCTCTCTCCATCTGGAGGTCAATAGGGAAATATTCGTGGCCCGTTTATAGAGCAATCTTGAACTTTTCATATAAAAATGTAAGCTTCTGAAACTCTTTGTAAGATGTTTGTGTCTCTCTCCGTCTGGAGGCCAATGGGGACAAATTCGTGGCCCGTTTATAGAGCAATCTTGAACTTTTCATATAAAAATGTAAGCTTCTGAAACTCTTTGTAAGATGTTTGTGTCTCTCTCCGTCTGGAGGCCAATGGAGACAAATTCGTGGCCCGTTTATAGAGCAATCTTGAACTTTTCATATAAAAATGTAAGCTTCTGAAAGTCTTTGTAAGATGTTTGTGTGTCTCTCCGTCTGGAGCACAATGGAGAAAAATTCGTGGCTCGTTTATAGAGCAATCTTGAAATTTTCTCGTCTTAAAAAGGCTTCGGAAGTTTACATTTTTATATGTGTCTCTCTCCGTCTGGAGGTCAATGGGGAAAAATTCGTGGCCCGTTTATAGAGCAATCTTGAACTTTTCTCATCTTAAAAAGGCTTCGGAAGTTTACATTTTTATATGTCTCCTCTCTCCATCTGGAGGTCAATAGGGAAAAATTCGTGGCCCGTTTATAGAGCAATCTTGAACTTTTCATATAAAAATGTAAGCTTCTGAAACTCTTTGTAAGATGTTTGTGTCTCTCTCCGTCTGGAGGCCAATGGAGAAAAATTCGTGGCCCGTTTATAGAGCAATCTTGAAATTTTCTCGTCTTAAAAAGGCTTCGGAAGTTTACATTTTTATATGTGTCTCTCTCCGTCTGGAGGTCAATGGTGACAAATTCGTGGCTCGTTTATAGAGCAATCTTGAACTTTTTATATAAAAATGTAGCCTTTTTTTTTTTAATGAATCCTTTTTAAGACGTTTGTGTCTCTCTCCATCCTGGAGGTCAATGGTGAATAATTTCGTGGCTTGATTTATAGAGCAATCTTTAACTCTTCATGTAAAAATTGAAGCTTTTGAAATTCTTTGTTCTTTAAGGCATATGTGTTCCTCTCTTCCTGGAGGTCAGTGGTTAGCTCATCTTGTCTCATTTTATGAGTAATCTTTAACTCTAAATGTGAAATTTGAAATTTCTGAAATTCTTTCTTCTGTGAGACGTGTATCTCTTTCCACTAGAGGTCAGATGTGGATTTATCCTCATGTATATTTTAGAGTTTCTGAAATCCCTACTTCTGTACGGTGTTTCTGTCCTTCTCCAGCTAGAGGAAGGCCATGAATTTATCCTGGCTCGATTGATGCTATCTTTAACTCATTGTGAACCTTGAAGCATCTATAGGCAAGATCCAGAATGTCTAAATTTTCTTGGAGCTCAGCTTAAATCCTGCTAGAAATGTGGTATGGATGACATATGCTGTTTAAAACTGTTTAAGTGTATGACTAAAAATACCTAATCTGATCTAGTTTAGTTTAATCTGGGTGGTTGGCGTCCACTATGGGCCTGATGTCAATAAGTTGCTCATTCTAGTTTGTGTAACAGTATTTTTTGTGGGTTGTGCTGACTTTAGTCCTGCTCCTAAGCCCCGAGAGCAGTCTGGTGAGGTTAAACCTGCCAGGAGCCAGAGGCCCCCCCAGCACAGCTCTCAGGGTCCTAGAAGCACTCAAGCTTCTCCACCACGTCAAGGTACCAGCACAGGGAGAAGAAAAATACAAGCGAGACCGGAAAGTCTTATATGTGACATCAGCACTGGGAAGTTCTAATGTCACTTATGCAACTCTGGTCTGTAGTCTTTCTGGTTACATATTTTTAAAGTCATACACCTAAACAGTTTAAACAGCATATGTCATTCATAACACATGTATACCAGGATTTAAAGGTGAAGTTGTTCATTCACAGCTGAGCAGCAACAACTTGAAGCTGAGCTCCAAAAAATGTGGACATTCTGGATCATGACTATAGACCAGTGGTCCCCAAACTAAGGCCTGCGGGCATGATACGGTCTGCCTCTACATTTGGTCCTGCCCCCTGAACAATACCAGAGAGCGTTTTCATTTTTTTTTCATATACCGTATTTTCACGACTATAAGGCGCACATAAAAGTCTTATATTTTTGTGGACTGTGTATAAAAGAATGAGGATGTGCGTTATGCAGTACATCCTTGTTTTAACAACCCTGAAAATCGCAAAGAGACAGGCTTATAAAGCATAGTTTAAACTGAAGGCTATCAGATACGCTCAGTTTTGCTCCCGCTCTATTTTTGTATATATACATTTAAATATATCTGTAGATAAGACCTGCTCCTTATAGTTAGGTGCGCCTTATGTTTGTGTTAACTACAGCAATGAATTATTTGGTTATTATTTATTTCATATATAGTGTTATTTATTTCCTGGCTTTTTCTAGTGAAGAACCCAGAAAGGGTTATTTAATTGTGGCTTTCTGGAAAACAATGCATTTTTACATTTAGGCACTCCTGAAATTGTCATACTTTTTCTGATACAAACTGACCCTAGTTATGTGGCCCTCACAGGAAAAAGTTTAGGGACCCCTGCTATAGATGCTTCAAGGCTCACGATGAGTTAAAGAATCAATTGAGCCAGGATAAATTAATGGCCGACCTCTAGATGGGGAGGACAGAAACACTGTACAGAAGTCAGAATTTCAGAAACTCTAAAATACACATGAGGATAAATCCACATCTAACCTCTAGTGGAAAGAGATAAACGTCTCACAGAAAAAAGAATTTCAGGAATTTCGAATTTCACATTTAGAGTTAAAGATTACTCATAAAATGAGACAAGATGCGCTAACCACTGACCTCCAGGAAGAGACGAACACATATGCCTCAAAGAACAACGAATTTCAAAAGCCTCAATTTTTACATTAAGAGTTAAAGATTGCTCTATAAATCAAGCCACGAAATCATTCACCATTGACCTCCAGGATGGAGAGACACAAACGTCTTAAAAAGGCTTCAGAAAAAAAAAAAGGCTACATATTTATATAAAAAGTTCAAGATTGCTCTATAAACACGCCACAAATTTGTCACCATTGACCTCCAGACGGAGAGAGACACAAACGTCTTACAAAGAGTTTCAGAAGCTTACATTTTCAAAGTTTTTGTTTGAACTTTTCGTATAAAAATGTAGGCTTCTGAAACTCTTTGTAAGATGTTTGTGTGTCTCTCCGTCTGGAGGCCAATGGGGAAAAATTCGTGGCCCGTTTATAGAGCAATCTTGAACCTTTCTCATCTTAAAAAGGCTTCTGAAGTTTACATTTTTATATGTGTCTCTCTCAGTCTGGAGGTCAATGGGGAAAAGTTCGTGGCCCGTTTATAGAGCAATCTTGAACTTTTCATATAAAAATGTAAGCTTCTGAAACTCTTTGTAAGATGTTTGTGTCTCTCTCCGTCTGGAGGCCAATGGAGACAAATTCGTGGCCCGTTTATAGAGCAATCTTGAACTTTTCATATAAAAATGTAAGCTTCTGAAAGTCTTTGTAAGATGTTTGTGTGTCTCTCCGTCTGGAGCACAATGGAGAAAAATTCGTGGCTCGTTTATAGAGCAATCTTGAAATTTTCTCGTCTTAAAAAGGCTTCGGAAGTTTACATTTTTATATGTGTCTCTCTCCGTCTGGAGGTCAATGGGGAAAAATTCGTGGCCCGTTTATAGAGCAATCTTGAACTTTTCTCATCTTAAAAAGGCTTCGCAAGTTTACATTTTTATATGTCTCCTCTCTCCATCTGGAGGTCAATAGGGAAAAATTCGTGGCCCGTTTATAGAGCAATCTTGAACTTTTCATATAAAAATGTAAGCTTCTGAAACTCTTTGTAAGATGTTTGTGTCTCTCTCCGTCTGGAGGCCAATGGAGAAAAATTCGTGGCCCGTTTATAGAGCAATCTTGAAATTTTCTCGTCTTAAAAAGGCTTCGGAAGTTTACATTTTTATATGTGTCTCTCTCCGTCTGGAGGTCAATGGTGACAAATTCGTGGCTCGTTTATAGAGCAATCTTGAACTTTTTATATAAAAATGTAGCCTTTTTTTTTTTTTTATGAATCCTTTTTAAGACGTTTGTGTCTCTCTCCATCCTGGAGGTCAATGGTGAATAATTTCGTGGCTTGATTTATAGAGCAATCTTTAACTCTTCATGTAAAAATTGAAGCTTTTGAAATTCTTTGTTCTTTAAGGCATATGTGTTCCTCTCTTCCTGGAGGTCAGTGGTTAGCTCATCTTGTCTCATTTTATGAGTAATCTTTAACTCTAAATGTGAAATTTGAAATTTCTGAAATTCTTTCTTCTGTGAGACGTGTATCTCTTTCCACTAGAGGTCAGATGTGGATTTATCCTCATGTATATTTTAGAGTTTCTGAAATCCCTACTTCTGTACGGTGTTTCTGTCCTTCTCCAGCTAGAGGAAGGCCATGAATTTATCCTGGCTCGATTGATGCTATCTTTAACTCATTGTGAACCTTGAAGCATCTATAGTCAAGATCCAGAATGTCTAAATTTTCTTGGAGCTCAGCTTAAATCCTGCTAGAAATGTGGTATGGATGACATATGCTGTTTAAAACTGTTTAAGTGTATGACTAAAAATACCTAATCTGATCTAGTTTAGTTTAATCTGGGTGGTTGGCGTCCACTATGGGCCTGATGTCAATAAGTTGCTCATTCTAGTTTGTGTAACAGTATTTTTTGTGGGTTGTGCTGACTTTAGTCCTGCTCCTAAGCCCCGAGAGCAGTCTGGTGAGGTTAAACCTGCCAGGAGCCAGAGGCCCCCCCAGCACAGCTCTCAGGGTCCTAGAAGCACTCAAGCTTCTCCACCACGTCAAGGTACCAGCACAGGGAGAAGAAAAATACAAGCGAGACCGGAAAGTCTTATATGTGACATCAGCACTGGGAAGTTCTAATGTCACTTATGCAACTCTGGTCTGTAGTCTTTCTGGTTACATATTTTTAAAGTCATACACCTAAACAGTTTAAACAGCATATGTCATTCATAACACATGTATACCAGGATTTAAAGGTGAAGTTGTTCATTCACAGCTGAGCAGCAACAACTTGAAGCTGAGCTCCAAAAAATGTGGACATTCTGGATCATGACTATAGACCAGTGGTCCCCAAACTAAGGCCTGCGGGCATGATACGGTCTGCCTCTACATTTGGTCCTGCCCCCTGAACAATACCAGAGAGCGTTTTCATTTTTTTTTCATATACCGTATTTTCACGACTATAAGGCGCACATAAAAGTCTTATATTTTTGTGGACTGTGTATAAAAGAATGAGGATGTGCGTTATGCAGTACATCCTTGTTTTAACAACCCTGAAAATCGCAAAGAGACAGGCTTATAAAGCATAGTTTAAACTGAAGGCTATCAGATACGCTCAGTTTTGCTCCCGCTCTATTTTTGTATATATACATTTAAATATATCTGTAGATAAGACCTGCTCCTTATAGTTAGGTGCGCCTTATGTTTGTGTTAACTACAGCAATGAATTATTTGGTTATTATTTATTTCATATATAGTGTTATTTATTTCCTGGCTTTTTTCTGTGAAGAACCCAGAAAGGGTTATTTGATTGTGGCTTTCTGGAAAACAATGCATTTTTACATTTAGGCACTCCTGAAATTGTCACACTTTTTCTGATACAAACTGACCCTAGTTATGTGGCCCTCACAGGAAAAAGTTTGGGGACCCCTGCTATAGATGCTTCAAGGCTCACGATGAGTTAAAGAATCAATTGAGCCAGGATAAATTAATGGCCGACCTCTAGATGGGGAGGACAGAAACACTGTACAGAAGTCAGAATTTCAGAAACTCTAAAATACACATGAGGATAAATCCACATCTAACCTCTAGTGGAAAGAGATAAACAGCCCACAGAAAAAAGAATTTCAGGAATTTCAAATTTCACATTTAGAGTTAAAGATTACTCATAAAATGAGACAAGATGCGCTAACCACTGACCTCCAGGAAGAGACGAACACATATGCCTCAAAGAACAAAGAATTTCAAAAGCCTCAATTTTTACATTAAGAGTTAAAGATTGCTCTATAAATCAAGCCACGAAATTATTCACCATTGACCTCCAGGATGGAGAGACACAAACGTCTTAAAAAGGCTTCAGAAAAAAAAAAAGGCTACATATTTATATAAAAAGTTCAAGATTGCTCTATAAACACGCCACAAATTTGTCACCATTGACCTCCAGACGGAGAGAGACACAAACGTCTTACAAAGAGTTTCAGAAGCTTACATTTTCAAAGTTTTCGTTTGAACTTTTCGTATAAAAATGTAGGCTTCTGAAACTCTTTGTAAGATGTTTGTGTGTCTCTCCGTCTGGAGGCCAATGGAGAAAAATTCGTGGCCCGTTTATAGAGCAATCTTGAAATTTTCTCGTCTTAAAAAGGCTTCGGAAGTTTACATTTTTATATGTGTCTCTCTCAGTCTGGAGGTCAATGGGGAAAAGTTCGTGGCCCGTTTATAGAGCAATCTTGAACTTTTCATATAAAAATGTAAGCTTCTGAAACTCTTTGTAAGATGTTTGTGTCTCTCTCCGTCTGGAGGCCAATGGAGACAAATTCGTGGCCCGTTTATAGAGCAATCTTGAACTTTTCATATAAAAATGTAAGCTTCTGAAAGTCTTTGTAAGATGTTTGTGTGTCTCTCCGTCTGGAGCACAATGGAAAAAAATTCGTGGCTCGTTTATAGAGCAATCTTGAAATTTTCTCGTCTTAAAAAGGCTTCGGAAGTTTACATTTTTATATGTGTCTCTCTCCGTCTGGAGGTCAATGGGGAAAAATTCGTGGCCCGTTTATAGAGCAATCTTGAACTTTTCTCATCTTAAAAAGGCTTCGGAAGTTTACATTTTTATATGTCTCCTCTCTCCATCTGGAGGTCAATAGCGAAAAATTCGTGGCCCGTTTATAGAGCAATCTTGAACTTTTCATATAAAAATGTAAGCTTCTGAAACTCTTTGTAAGATGTTTGTGTCTCTCTCCGTCTGGAGGCCAATGGAGACAAATTCGTGGCCCGTTTATAGAGCAATCTTGAACTTTTCATATAAAAATGTAAGCTTCTGAAACTCTTTGTAAGATGTTTGTGTCTCTCTCCGTCTGGAGGCCAATGGAGACAAATTCGTGGCCCGTTTATAGAGCAATCTTGAACTTTTCATATAAAAATGTAAGCTTCTGAAAGTCTTTGTAAGATGTTTGTGTCTCTCTACGTCTGGAGCACAATGGAGAAAAATTCGTGGCCCGTTTATAGAGCAATCTTGAAATTTTCTCGTCTTAAAAAGGCTTCGGAAGTTTACATTTTTATATGTGTCTCTCTCCGTCTGGAGGTCAATGGTGACAAATTCGTGGCCCGTTTATAGAGCAATCTTGAACTTTTCTCATCTTAAAAAGGCTTTGGAAGTTTACATTTTTATATGTCTCCTCTCTCCATCTGGAGGTCAATAGGGAAAAATTCGTGGCCCGTTTATAGAGCAATCTTGAACTTTTCATATAAAAATGTAAGCTTCTGAAACTCTTTGTAAGATGTTTGTGTCTCTCTCCGTCTGGAGGCCAATGGAGAAAAATTCGTGGCCCGTTTATAGAGCAATCTTGAAATTTTCTCGTCTTAAAAAGGCTTCGGAAGTTTACATTTTTATATGTGTCTCTCTCCGTCTGGAGGTCAATGGTGACAAATTCGTGGCTCGTTTATAGAGCAATCTTGAACTTTTTATATAAAAATGTAGCCTTTTTTTTTTTATGAATCCTTTTTAAGAAGTTTGTGTCTCTCTCCATCCTGGAGGTCAATGGTGAATAATTTCGTGGCTTGATTTATAGAGCAATCTTTAACTCTTCATGTAAAAATTGAAGCTTTTGAAATTCTTTGTTCTTTAAGGCATATGTGTTCCTCTCTTCCTGGAGGTCAGTGGTTAGCTCATCTTGTCTCATTTTATGAGTAATCTTTAACTCTAAATGTGAAATTTGAAATTTCTGAAATTCTTTCTTCTGTGAGACGTGTATCTCTTTCCACTAGAGGTCAGATGTGGATTTATCCTCATGTATATTTTAGAGTTTCTGAAATCCCTACTTCTGTACGGTGTTTCTGTCCTTCTCCAGCTAGAGGAAGGCCATGAATTTATCCTGGCTCGATTGATGCTATCTTTAACTCATTGTGAACCTTGAAGCATCTATAGTCAAGATCCAGAATGTCTAAATTTTCTTGGAGCTCAGCTTAAATCCTGCTAGAAATGTGGTATGGATGACATATGCTGTTTAAAACTGTTTAAGTGTATGACTAAAAATACCTAATCTGATCTAGTTTAGTTTAATCTGGGTGGTTGGCGTCCACTATGGGCCTGATGTCAATAAGTTGCTCATTCTAGTTTGTGTAACAGTATTTTTTGTGGGTTGTGCTGACTTTAGTCCTGCTCCTAAGCCCCGAGAGCAGTCTGGTGAGGTTAAACCTGCCAGGAGCCAGAGGCCCCCCCAGCACAGCTCTCAGGGTCCTAGAAGCACTCAAGCTTCTCCACCACGTCAAGGTACCAGCACAGGGAGAAGAAAAATACAAGCGAGACCGGAAAGTCTTATATGTGACATCAGCACTGGGAAGTTCTAATGTCACTTATGCAACTCTGGTCTGTAGTCTTTCTGGTTACATATTTTTAAAGTCATACACCTAAACAGTTTAAACAGCATATGTCATTCATAACACATGTATACCAGGATTTAAAGGTGAAGTTGTTCATTCACAGCTGAGCAGCAACAACTTGAAGCTGAGCTCCAAAAAATGTGGACATTCTGGATCATGACTATAGACCAGTGGTCCCCAAACTAAGGCCTGCGGGCATGATACGGTCTGCCTCTACATTTGGTCCTGCCCCCTGAACAATACCAGAGAGCGTTTTCATTTTTTTTTCATATACCGTATTTTCACGACTATAAGGCGCACATAAAAGTCTTATATTTTTGTGGACTGTGTATAAAAGAATGAGGATGTGCGTTATGCAGTACATCCTTGTTTTAACAACCCTGAAAATCGCAAAGAGACAGGCTTATAAAGCATAGTTTAAACTGAAGGCTATCAGATACGCTCAGTTTTGCTCCCGCTCTATTTTTGTATATATACATTTAAATATATCTGTAGATAAGACCTGCTCCTTATAGTTAGGTGCGCCTTATGTTTGTGTTAACTACAGCAATGAATTATTTGGTTATTATTTATTTCATATATAGTGTTATTTATTTCCTGGCTTTTTTCTGTGAAGAACCCAGAAAGGGTTATTTGATTGTGGCTTTCTGGAAAACAATGCATTTTTACATTTAGGCACTCCTGAAATTGTCACACTTTTTCTGATACAAACTGACCCTAGTTATGTGGCCCTCACAGGAAAAAGTTTGGGGACCCCTGCTATAGATGCTTCAAGGCTCACGATGAGTTAAAGAATCAATTGAGCCAGGATAAATTAATGGCCGACCTCTAGATGGGGAGGACAGAAACACTGTACAGAAGTCAGAATTTCAGAAACTCTAAAATACACATGAGGATAAAACCACATTTAACCTCTAGTGGAAAGAGATAAACGTCTCACAGAAAAAAGAATTTCAGGAATTTCAAATTTCACATTTAGAGTTAAAGATTACTCATAAAATGAGACAAGATGCGCTAACCACTGACCTCCAGGAAGAGACGAACACATATGCCTCAAAGAACAAAGAATTTCAAAAGCCTCAATTTTTACATTAAGAGTTAAAGATTGCTCTATAAATCAAGCCACGAAATTATTCACCATTGACCTCCAGGATGGAGAGTCACAAACGTCTTAAAAAGGCTTCAGAAAAAAAAAGGCTACATATTTATATAAAAAGTTCAAGATTGCTCTATAAACAAGCCACAAATTTGTCACCATTGACCTCCAGACGGAGAGAAACACAAACGTCTTACAAAGAGTTTCAGAAGCTTACATTTTCAAAGTTTTCGTTTGAACTTTTCGTATAAAAATGTAAGCTTCTGAAACTCTTTGTAAGATGTTTGTGTGTCTCTCCGTCTGGAGGCCAATGGAGACAAATTCGTGGCCCGTTTATAGAGCAATCTTGAACTTTTCATATAAAAATTTAAGCTTCTGAAAGTCTTTGTAAGATGTTTGTGTCTCTCTCCGTCTGGAGGCCAATGGAGACAAATTCGTGGCCCGTTTATAGAGCAATCTTGAACCTTTCTCATCTTAAAAAGGCTTCTGAAGTTTACATTTTTATATGTCTCCTCTCTCCATCTGGAGGTCAATAGGGAAAAATTCGCGGCCCGTTTATAGAGCAATCTTGAACTTTTCATATAAAAATGTAAGCTTCTGAAAGTCTTTGTAAGATGTTTGTGTGTCTCTCCGTCTGGAGCACAATGGAGAAAAATCGTGGCTCGTTTATAGAGCAATCTTGAAATTTTCTCGTCTTAAAAAGGCTTCGGAAGTTTACATTTTTATATGTGTCTCTCTCCGTCTGGAGGTCAATGGTGACAAATTCGTGGCCCGTTTATAGAGCAATCTTGAACTTTTCTCATCTTAAAAAGGCTTTGGAAGTTTACATTTTTATATGTCTCCTCTCTCCATCTGGAGGTCAATAGGGAAAAATTCGTGGCCCGTTTATAGAGCAATCTTGAACTTTTCATATAAAAATGTAAGCTTCTGAAAGTCTTTGTAAGATGTTTGTGTCTCTCTCCGTCTGGAGGTCAATGGGGAAAAATTCGTGGCCCGTTTATAGAGCAATCTTGAACCTTTCTCATCTTAAAAAGGCTTTGGAAGTTTACATTTTTATATGTCTCCTCTCTCCATCTGGAGGTCAATAGGGAAAAATTCGTGGCCCGTTTATAGAGCAATCTTGAACCTTTCTCATCTTAAAAAGGCTTCTGAAGTTTACATTTTTATATGTCTCCTCTCTCCATCTGGAGGTCAATAGGGAAAAATTCGCGGCCCGTTTATAGAGCAATCTTGAACTTTTCATATAAAAATGTAAGGTTTTGAAACTCTTTGTAAGATGTTTGTGTCTCTCTCCGTCTGGAGGCCAATGGAGAAAAATTCGTGGCCCGTTTATAGAGCAATCTTGAAATTTTCTCGTCTTAAAAAGGCTTCGGAAGTTTACATTTTTATATGTGTCTCTCTCCGTCTGGAGGTCAATGGTGACAAATTCGTGGCCCGTTTATAGAGCAATCTTGAACTTTTCTCATCTTAAAAAGGCTTTGGAAGTTTACATTTTTATATGTCTCCTCTCTCCATCTGGAGGTCAATAGGGAAAAATTCGTGGCCCGTTTATAGAGCAATCTTGAACTTTTCATATAAAAATGTAAGCTTCTGAAAGTCTTTGTAAGATGTTTGTGTCTCTCTCCGTCTGGAGGTCAATGGGGAAAAATTCGTGGCCCGTTTATAGAGCAATCTTGAACCTTTCTCATCTTAAAAAGGCTTCTGAAGTTTACATTTTTATATGTCTCCTCTCTCCATCTGGAGGTCAATAGGGAAAAATTCGCGGCCCGTTTATAGAGCAATCTTGAACTTTTCATATAAAAATGTAAGCTTCTGAAAGTCTTTGTAAGATGTTTGTGTGTCTCTCCGTCTGGAGCACAATGGAGAAAAATCGTGGCCCGTTTATAGAGCAATCTTGAAATTTTCTCGTCTTAAAAAGGCTTCGGAAGTTTACATTTTTATATGTGTCTCTCTCCGTCTGGAGGTCAATGGTGACAAATTCGTGGCCCGTTTATAGAGCAATCTTGAAATTTTCTCGTCTTAAAAAGGCTTTGGAAGTTTACATTTTTATATGTCTCCTCTCTCCATCTGGAGGTCAATAGGGAAAAATTCGTGGCCCGTTTATAGAGCAATCTTGAACTTTTCATATAAAAATGTAAGCTTCTGAAACTCTTTGTAAGATGTTTGTGTCTCTCTCCGTCTGGAGGCCAATGGAGACAAATTCGTGGCCCGTTTATAGAGCAATCTTGAACTTTTCTCATCTTAAAAAGGCTTTGGAAGTTTACATTTTTATATGTCTCCTCTCTCCATCTGGAGGTCAATAGGGAAAAATTCGTGGCCCGTTTATAGAGCAATCTTGAACTTTTCATATAAAAATGTAAGCTTCTGAAAGTCTTTGTAAGATGTTTGTGTCTCTCTCCGTCTGGAGGTCAATGGGGAAAAATTCGTGGCCCGTTTATAGAGCAATCTTGAACCTTTCTCATCTTAAAAAGGCTTCTGAAGTTTACATTTTTATATGTCTCCTCTCTCCATCTGGAGGTCAATAGGGAAAAATTCGTGGCCCGTTTATAGAGCAATCTTGAACTTTTCATATAAAAATGTAAGCTTCTGAAACTCTTTGTAAGATGTTTGTGTCTCTCTCCGTCTGGAGGCCAATGGAGACAAATTCGTGGCCCGTTTATAGAGCAATCTTGAACTTTTCTCATCTTAAAAAGGCTTTGGAAGTTTACATTTTTATATGTCTCCTCTCTCCATCTGGAGGTCAATAGGGAAAAATTCGTGGCCCGTTTATAGAGCAATCTTGAACTTTTCATATAAAAATGTAAGCTTCTGAAAGTCTTTGTAAGATGTTTGTGTCTCTCTCCGTCTGGAGGTCAATGGGGAAAAATTCGTGGCCCGTTTATAGAGCAATCTTGAACCTTTCTCATCTTAAAAAGGCTTCTGAAGTTTACATTTTTATATGTCTCCTCTCTCCATCTGGAGGTCAATAGGGAAAAATTCGCGGCCCGTTTATAGAGCAATCTTGAACTTTTCATATAAAAATGTAAGCTTCTGAAAGTCTTTGTAAGATGTTTGTGTGTCTCTCCGTCTGGAGCACAATGGAGAAAAATCGTGGCTCGTTTATAGAGCAATCTTGAAATTTTCTCGTCTTAAAAAGGCTTCGGAAGTTTACATTTTTATATGCGTCTCTCTCCGTCTGGAGGTCAATGGTGACAAATTCGTGGCCCGTTTATAGAGCAATCTTGAACTTTTCTCATCTTAAAAAGGCTTTGGAAGTTTACATTTTTATATGTCTCCTCTCTCCATCTGGAGGTCAATAGGGAAAAATTCGTGGCCCGTTTATAGAGCAATCTTGAACTTTTCATATAAAAATGTAAGCTTCTGAAACTCTTTGTAAGATGTTTGTGTCTCTCTCCGTCTGGAGGCCAATGGAGACAAATTCGTGGCCCGTTTATAGAGCAATCTTGAACTTTTCATATAAAAATGTAAGCTTCCGAAAGTCTTTGTAAGATGTTTGTGTCTCTCTCCGTCTGGAGCACAATGGAGAAAAATTCGTGGCCCGTTTATAGAGCAATCTTGAAATTTTCTCGTCTTAAAAAGGCTTCGGAAGTTTACATTTTTATATGTGTCTCTCTCCGTCTGGAGGTCAATGGTGACAAATTCGTGGCCCGTTTATAGAGCAATCTTGAGCTTTTCTCATCTTAAAAAGGCTTCGGAAGTTTACATTTTTATATGTCTCCTCTCTCCATCTGGAGGTCAATAGCGAAAAATTCGTGGCCCGTTTATAGAGCAATCTTGAACTTTTCATATAAAAATGTAAGCTTCTGAAACTCTTTGTAAGATGTTTGTGTCTCTCTCCGTCTGGAGGCCAATGGAGACAAATTCGTGGCCCGTTTATAGAGCAATCTTGAACTTTTCATATAAAAATGTAAGCTTCTGAAACTCTTTGTAAGATGTTTGTGTCTCTCTACGTCTGGAGCACAATGGAGAAAAATTCGTGGCCCGTTTATAGAGCAATCTTGAAATTTTCTCGTCTTAAAAAGGCTTCGGAAGTTTACATTTTTATATGTGTCTCTCTCCGTCTGGAGGTCAATGGTGACAAATTCGTGGCCCGTTTATAGAGCAATCTTGAACTTTTCTCATCTTAAAAAGGCTTTGGAAGTTTACATTTTTATATGTCTCCTCTCTCCATCTGGAGGTCAATAGGGAAAAATTCGTGGCCCGTTTATAGAGCAATCTTGAACTTTTCATATAAAAATGTAAGCTTCTGAAACTCTTTGTAAGATGTTTGTGTCTCTCTCCGTCTGGAGGCCAATGGAGACAAATTCGTGGCCCGTTTATAGAGCAATCTTGAACTTTTCATATAAAAATGTAAGCTTCTGAAACTCTTTGTAAGATGTTTGTGTCTCTCTCCGTCTAGAGGCAAATGGAGACAAATTCGTGGCCCGTTTATAGAGCAATCTTGAACTTTTCATATAAAAATGTAAGCTTCTGAAAGTCTTTGTAAGATGTTTGTGTCTCTCTCCGTCTGGAGCACAATGGAGAAAAATTCGTGGCCCGTTTATAGAGCAATCTTGAAATTTTCTCGTCTTAAAAAGGCTTCGGAAGTTTACATTTTTATATGTGTCTCTCTCCGTCTGGAGGTCAATGGTGACAAATTCGTGGCTCGTTTATAGAGCAATCTTGAACTTTTTATATAAAAATGTAGCCTTTTTTTTTTTTATGAATCCTTTTTAAGACGTTTGTGTCTCTCCATCCTGGAGGTCAATGGTGAATAATTTCGTGGCTTGATTTATAGAGCAATCTTTAACTCTTCATGTAAAAATTGAAGCTTTTGAAATTCTTTGTTCTTTAAGGCATATGTGTTCCTCTCTTCCTGGAGGTCAGTGGTTAGCTCATCTTGTCTCATTTTATGAGTAATCTTTAACTCTAAATGTGAAATTTGAAATTTCTAAAATTCTTTCTTCTGTGAGACGTTTATCTCTTTCCACTAGAGGTCAGATGTGGATTTATCCTCATGTATATTTTAGAGTTTCTGAAATCCATACTTCTGTACGGTGTTTCTGTCCTTCTCCAGCTAGAGGAAGGCCATGAATTTATCCTGGCTCGATTGATGCTATCTTTAACTCATTGTGAACCTTGAAGCATCTATAGTCAAGATCCAGAATGTCTAAATTTTCTTGGAGCTCATCTTAAATCCTGCTAGAAATGTGGTATGGATGACATATGCTGTTTAAAACTGTTTAAGTGTATCACTAAAATACTTAATCCGAAAGTTATTTTCTATCCAACACCATAGAGATTTTTTCATACCAGAAATGTAACCTTGTTGGATTCATCCCCACCTTCTCTGGTGTTTCCTGATGACCTTCTGGGATCGAGGATGTATGTTGATTTCCATTATCCGCTGCCTTACTCTTTGCTTGGTAACCCAAAGGCTCAGTGTGCTAGAGCTTGCTGAGTGCTGGCCTTATATAGGCTGAGATTCTTTGACTTCAATCTTGACATCACAGGTCATCACATGAGATTTGATGTCACAGGCAAAAAATGCAATTCTGACAATGTAGTGATGCTGATGAGTGTAGCTGTTTACTTTTGAATCTCTCTTTGCTTGAGCTATGGTTGTTGCTACGGTTACTCATACACACACACAGCAATATCAACTGACAAAAGCTGCTCCCAATGGGGAGAAACAGCTGTTTCACATGCCCTGAATAACTTCTCATAACTCAAATAAACGTAATTCAAAATGTAATTCATATTCACAAAATGTTTCCTGCTTTCCCTCCATATTTCCTGAGAGCTGAGGGTCTGGTCTCCTGGTCGTGGTGATATTTCCTTGTTTCCAGCCCAACTCTCAGCTAGTGCACTCTGTGTTGGCCTGGCTACACCACCCCGAACTAAATATACATTTTTTGCCTTTTTCTTTGAACAAATACGTGTCTCGTCATTCTTATACTTAGAAAATGTCAATCATTTGTAATGTAAGGTTGAAGGTTTTGACGAGCAGTGAATGGCTTGAAACAAGAGAAACTTGTTCTCGCCCCACTTCACATTGTGAGAATATAAATTCAGATGAAAAGAGACAACCTGTTAACATATATTGTAGTTTCAAGGCCTGGGCATCAATGAGCTTGAGTGAATAAAGGCCAGGCCTGTATTAGCATATTTACGGTATTACAGGAATAAACTAAATGCATCCAAAAATAGCACATCAAAATCTGAATCTTGAGTAATGACCTTATCTATGAGCCTTTTCAGATATTCATAGATGTATAGATGTATATGACATCTAGGGGGGGGGGGGGGGCTCACACAAAATCAGCCACAATCAAGAGAAATGAAAGAAACTCATTACGTTCTTCTCTAAAAGCAAGTCTGCTAATGTGCAGTTTGTAAAAAAAAACAAAGCTCATGTATGTCAGTTTCTTCTCACATGTATATATTACGTAACACTCCTCCCCCCACATGACATGCATGTGAATCAGCATGACATCAGAAACAATGGCGCAGCTTCGCCATGCTTAATTATAAGAACCGTTAAGCACAAAATGTCAGGATATGTATAGTGGAGCAGGCCCCGAATGCAGGAGAAAGCCGCAGGGAGACTTAAAATGCAGCGAATTTAAAGTGACAAACCACGGAAATAGAAACAGGCAGAATAACAGAAAGACGCGCATCAACAACGGAGGTTTTCTCACTGCAAAAAATGTAATCTGTCATGTTTTTGGTTCAATTCATTCAATGAAAGATAATTTAACTTATTTCATGTTTTTTCTTGATTTTACTCACTTTATTCTGTTTTTTCAATAAATTGTTTTCCTAACATGTTTCTACTTTTACTTTTTTCTAATTTTCTACTTAAATGTTTACATTTTCGAGGTACATTTATAGAAATTATCATGCTTTCATGGTTCACCTCCTGTTGTGACGTCACAAACGGAGCGATTTCTTAATGGCTTGTGTCCAGCATCAATACCGAGGAGGCCAGACCATAACAGAATTTATTTTCATAAGTGACCAAAAGACCAAATTGACCCAAACCCGGAAAAAATGGAATTAGCTAAAACATCTGAAAATCACTTCCACTCAACACTGTTATTTATTGTATAGTCATAAAATTGAGTCTGTGAGGGTAGGTGCAAGATATGAGCACCAGGTGACCCCATACAGTCATTACCAAAAATATAATAATTTTTCAAACCATTCCCACAAGAACTGGACTCAGTAGACAAAATGCACGAAAACCAGATAAAACAGATTATGACCAAAAACCTTGCATATCACATATGATGTAATAAGGATCCATTCTGCTCACGGGTAGATGACAAGTGTGTGCAGGAGATTACAAAGTTCCGTTCTGACGTCATAAATAAGTAAATAAAATGCTTAATCCTCTGAAAGGTTGGATGAAACGGATGTGGATGACAGATGTGCTTCAGTTGTGTGTGTGTGTGTGTGTGTGTGTGTATGTGAGAGAGAGTGGGAAAGGGAAAAGAAAGACAGAGGGAGAGAGCATGAGAGAATTATATATGGCTGTAACCCTCCTACTGTATAATAAGTGTGTCAGTGTGAGAATCTGAACATGTGTGTGTTGGAAATGTCGCTGAAGCTTTGCTGATTGGCTGCTGCCCACACACACACACTCAATATGCACCCCGCTGGCGGGGGGAGAGAGAGAGAGAGAGAGAGAGAGAGAGAGAGAGAGAGAAGGGTATAAAGGGGAAAGAGAAATAATATAAGAGAGAAGGATGTGCAGAAAACCTAGAATTTCTATTCTGTCACAGCAGTGAAACCATCTCAGCACTTCACATCTGGAACAGCAGGTAAGACACAACTGTCCTCTGGCAGGTTTCTGTGCTTCTGTTTGCCTTAAAGTTTTTTTTTCTTTTTAGCAGCAGCTAAAAATACATGTTCTTATTATTATTAGACAGAAAGTAGCCAGAATCATGAGCGTTTTTTCTGCACGGTGTAAGAGCTACGTCTTGATACCAGCGGATTAAAGGAGGATGAATTGAAGACAACCGATCATGTATTTGATGTGAAATCTGATAATATTTCTGATTATTGTTTGTGATGGAGAGATGGGCGAAATCCTGGCTAAAACTTTGGAAAGTATCCAGACAAAGTTTCTGCAGAATGTTGCATCTGAGGATTGACTTTACCCCTCGAAGACTCATTCTGAAAAACACTCTCGAAAAACATTATTATTATATTATATATATCCGACCTTCGGAATTATAGTTTTTTTCCATCATTTTTATCACATATCCACTTCTTCACATTGCTTCACATATTGAGCTTAGAAACCTGCGCCTGAGCACATCACTTAACCTTTGGTGCAAAACTGACTCATGCTGCTGTAACTATAGCATATGTTCTTTCCCATAAGGCATGTCAGTCAATGGACAATGAACTAAAAAAAACACCAGCACTGTAGACTACATAGTGCATGTTTCAATTGATTGATGATTTTTTTTTGGCTCAAAGTAGATGTCATGACATGAGTAAATTGTAAATGAATAAATGTTTTGACCGTATCAGAAAACCCAGAATTATTATGCACAGTGCAATATGTATACTGCAGTTCAGAAAAGAGAAATACAGTGCAATCAGTTATTTTAAATATGTCACAATTAATAGCAGAACATAGATGGGTAGGTTAGGAACTGATATGACAGCCAAGGTGTTTCTGCAGGATTAAATATATAAAGCAGAAGCGGTGACAGTACACTGTATATCTATACTTTTATATTTCTATATTTAACATTTTTAGATTTTTTTACATGCTAAATTCAATGAAAATATCACCACATGTCTATTGAATAATAACAAGGATGAATACATAACAAAAAAACAGAACAAACTTTCTGTGAAAATGCAGCATATTTGCATGTACAGTGGCAACATTTAGTGTGGATAAATAGCACTTTGTTGCTGGTGAACTCTGATGACTTTTGGAAGAAGGTGTGAATAATGTATCAAAGCAAGAAAAAAAGCTGAAAAACAGACACAGATTAGTATACACATGGTTCACTGTATTGAGCCAAATGTGAAAAATGATGACAAAAAGGAGCTATAAGAACAAGCTGCTTTCCTGAGGCACTAATGTTCAGCAGCACATCAATGTCTGCAGGAACAGCAGCATCACTAGATCCCAGATCAACTACATCTTAACCACCAAGAAAGATCCTACGAGTAGCCTGAAGCACTCATGAGAGATTTCTCAGCGATACACTCAACTCATCCTGTCAGTTTCAGCTTTATTAGACCAACAGGACACTTCATGTGGATAATTGTAATACAGCGTGCAACCCTTTAGCCTGCATACAAATATGACATAGATATTATACATTACAATATTTCTGTGTGCAACATTATATACCTCAAATGACTCTTAAATCGATAAGCAGATGATATTTAGTAGACATGACTTAGATTGGAGGAAATGATTATAATGACACTTTATAATGACACTTAAGATGTCAAAGGCCCCAAATACAAGTAAAACAATTGATTTACCTGCCATTGTGTGAAGATGCTCTTCTGGAAAACTTTCATAGTTTAGGTGAGTTTTCACTGAGGAAAAATGAACGACATTTAATGGAAAGTACCACTGTTTAAGCTGTAGTGAATTCTCATAAATTATTATCTGAGGCAAATAATTGATCATAGATCATTAGGTAGGGAATGCATTGGCAGATTGGAGAAATACCAGTCAGGCATGTATTTTTTCACTCTTTCATGTTTTTATTGTTTTCTCACGTTTAACATTTTCATTTTCAATGTGCTGTTGTCTATCGTTCATTCAATTATCAGTCACCATTGATGATTGAATGATTTGGACAAAATTCAAAATAAAGTAAAGTCAACTTAAATGGACGTGGCTTACATGGAAAGACTGAACTTTCTTGGGTTCCCAACAATGCACCCAACAATCAGTCGATCAGATCACATACAGAACAGGACAGACAGCCAGACAGAATGTGTGCATTACAGAGAGATATGTCTTTTTTCTTGACCCAAGGGGTGAGTTTGTTAATTATTCTGTCCCAAAGGTTGATTGATCTGTGATTGTGAAATACAGGAAGCGCGTGTTTGTTTGTGTGTGTGTGTGTGTGTGTGTGTGTGTGTGTATAGGGCTGGTGGCACATTGTCATCTAGCAGTGACCTTGTCTATCTGTCATCTATTAGTCAAAAGAGAAGAGCATATAATGATTTCCGCCGTTGGATAAATCCACTGCATGCAATACAATCACAGTATTTCCATTTCAACATATT